>WWET01006200.1:0-11160 GCA_011038615.1 Limnodynastes dumerilii
TATATATACACACACATATACATAGATAACAACAAATAGATATTTAATTGTTTCTTTGATTTGCAAAAATAAATAAATGATTATTGCTTATGTATCATCACTTATTTAAATAGCACCTCAAATTGTGTGCGGCGCTTTACAGAGAACATTAGACATTCACATCAGTCCCTGTCCCTATTGGAGCTATATACTATAAATAATGAACATAAACATTCAAATGTGGAAGTCATGCTTGTGACTGCGGAGTTCAAAAAAAGCTATAATTTATGGATGTAAATCAGGTCCAATATCAGAGGAGCTTCATATCACATTTCATCTTTCAATCAAGACATTGAACACAAAGTCTATCTAGACACAATTTTTATGTTGAAAAAACATTGCTTGGTTTCTTTGTATGATACTTTCAAATCATGAATACCAGGGAAAGCAGCAAATCACTGGTATTGAAGGCATTAAATCCAAATGACAACTTTTTTGAGGATTTTTATATAAACAAGAGCCTCATGTGTATGTATGCTTCAGAACATTAGAGGTCTAGTAAACAAACATTAGAAAGAGTAATTTGCCAAGGCTTAACCCAGTTAGACAAGTTCTGTGACCTATTATTCTCTTCTAACCAAAACCAATTATTTCATTTCTTTAGCCAACCCATCAAGATTATGCTGTTTTGACATCACCATGAAATCAGAAAATCATTGCCTTCTGTAGTTGCGACATTTTAAACTTCAGGACACACTAAAAGCTAGTAATGATTATGGACTATAGACTGGATCCAGCTTTCCATATGGCACCCTAATTTTGCATGCAAATTATACAGCAGGGGCAGGGTTTTACACATACCCACGAATTAGCGGTCATACAGACCACTGATCCGCACGTTAATGCCCTCAAGTTCAAACAAAAGAGGCGAGTGCCCGGGAAGTTCACTCCCCTCTTCTGTGTGGACTTTAAGACTCCCGCATGTACGGAAAGTGGATCCGGTCCCATGTTTTGGGGGAAATGTAGTAAAAGTTTCCAGAAAGCAAAATAACAGTCTTTTAAATAGATCAATGATCTTTTTAAAAGACTTAAGGTAGCTGACCTGGCAATGTGCAATTACACAGATCAGTAAATTTCACAATAAAATAAAAAATATAAAAGGACACATACATGCACATACACGTGTTACAAAATGGTATATGTATAGTCTCTTGTTATAAGTATAATAGATATATATTGTAGCACATGGAATAGAAGTCACTCAGGAGGTGTTTCATAAATAAATTTTGCGCCTAACCGGCTATTTTATTAGACAAGGTGCATCACAAAAGTTTTAATCGTGTGGACACCTTAGGGTGTTTAATGACAGTTGTATTGTTTTCTGTCTTAACACTCTAAGGAAAATCATCACTCCCATTAATGAAATGTTGGTGTTGTATTTTGTCTAATAAAATAGTGCAATATTTATAAAAAAAAAATTGAAAAGTACGGCGAACAGTATGTTATATATATCTACCAAAAATATGTAATCTAGAGTTTGGGAGTTAGGGCAAAACTGGTACATGTGTACTCAACTAACCATCATGCAATGCGAGTTGTGCTCATTAATTTTAATTATTTTTCATGAAGGGAAAATACTTTACTTTTGCACAGAGAACTCACAAAATGAATAACTTTATGTATAATGTTTAAATTAGACTCCAGCTAAGAAACGTCACCACTCAATTCTAATTCTGTTTTTTTCTTTTTCAGTTTAAATTTACCTCTCCTTACACTGCCAAATGGTTTAGCTGAGGATTACACGTGCACCTGATTTACAATGGGCCAAGGTTATAAGTAGTTACAGCACCCATAAATATAAGTGTGTGTGTGTGTTATAATATAAATTCACCCCAGACATGCTGGTTAAAGGCAAGAGTGCTGGGAAACTTTCTCTTGTATCTGTGTAGATTTCCTCATACCTTTTAAGCACCTGCTCTAGATTAATTTATAGAATAATTTGAACAACCATCATTGTGTGTTTTTGTTTGGAAGACTGTCTGGGATTGCAGCTGACAGTGGGTGCACTTCCAGAGTATATGTTTTGGGGCCAAGTTATTGTTTACGAACAGCTTTTCATATTACATTTACAATTTCAGCAATCTTTATAAAACAAGTTTGGGTAAATACAAACAGATAGATGGATATATACCACTGCTATAAGTTTATACTCTATAGCAGGGGTTCTCAACTAATGGTACTTATTCCACTGGTGGTACTTGGACCACTGTATCGTGGTACTCAAGGCAATAGATTATATGAAGTGACAGCATTCAGAAAGATTTCTATTTTTAACAATGAGCAATACTAGACAGTAGAGAATATATGTATGAAAAATATGTAAAAGCTAAGGAGCTGATGTGCTAATAGAAAGAAGTAAGAAATTAAGGGAAGGACAATGGTGAAAGACTGAGGGCCCGATTCAATTGAGGTAAAATCGTTCGCCGGTGTATTTTTAACACAATTTTTTGCAAAATAACAGGCGGTATTTTTTTTTATATTCAATTATTTTGCATCATTAAAAATACACCTTTTTTTTTTTTACAGATAGCGTTAATTAAAAATTTGCTCTTATGAGAGATGCAGATTTTTAACGATGCCCTCTCTTGTGCCCCAACAGGGCATGCTGATGCTTGTAGAACTACATGCCAGCCCTGCCAGCCAGGGACCGCTGCACAGATGTCTTGGTAAAAAAAACAACTTTTTTGAACGTCGCAACTCACTTCCTTCTAGTAGGAAGTGCCTGACGCTAGTGACAGGTTATTGGCCAGTGTCTGAAATATCGTGAGAAATGAAAAAATTAATTACAAAGTGGTAATCTTTCCAATCACATAATTAAAACACTGTTATACCTTATACACCAGATACCTTACCAGTGTGTCCTGTCGAAAGATCTCCTAACAGACACTATAAACAATTGGAAAAAAAAAGGTTCATTCATTTTCATTGTTGAAATTTCATTATTAGGAGCTCCAAAAGATCAAATCAGATCAGATCAAAAGATCACAGATAGTTTCAAAAGATTTTTGAGCATCTTTAGAAAGTACACATTGGTAAGTTATATAATCTTTGGAAAAATTATCTTTTTTTGAAAAAGCCCCTGTATGTACCCAGTATGCAGATCCTGTGATGATACAAAAGAACAAGCTGGGAGACATCTTGAGATAAGTGAGGATATGTATATGGGACAGGTTTGCCAACTCTCCAGGAATATGAAAAGACTCATGAAATACGGGCATTTCAAAAAATTATCCCGGGAGAGCCGGCAAATCTCCTGCAATGGCCTTGAGGCCATGATTTAATGGAAATCATAATTTCAAGTCTCTTCCCGCTGCCTTTCAACACGATTATTCCTAGTCCTACTAGGGACAGGGTGGTACTTGATGATGTAATTTGCATCATCAAGCCACACCTCAATCCCTAGTAATTCTATGAAAAGCGCAATTGATGAGCTTTAGGGGCAAAGATTTAGGACACGATTTGCACAAATCGAGTCATGAAGCTCAACCCCATTTCGGAATCTCTCTTCCTTCCAAGATCTCCCAAAGGAAAAAAACAAAGTCGGCAAGACTAATATCAGTCTTGTTGATGGCTTTTTAGACTATCAAAACAATTTTGTATTGCAGTCCATTAAATACAGGCAACCGATCAAATAACAGACAGAGTCGCTAGGCTCTAAATCAGCATTTTTCAAGGAAAATTAATGAAGCTCCTGCATAAATTATAGACTAAAGGTTTTTACAGTTGTGTGTGTATTCTAGAAATGTTTTTAGATGTATTTAACACTGCTCAAAAGACAGTTTTAAGTTAACACCTAGACAAGGGAGCTTGATAAGTAGGAATACTTAAAGTGTTGACAACAGAAACAGAGAGACTGGGTGGGTAACTTCTATTGGAAAATGAATACATTATTAGCTCTGTTTTTGAAAGTTTGCTTTTGAGATTGTGGGAGGACACTAAACATGAAATGGCAGAAATATCCCGTTACATGGGTCAACACAATTGATGAGAGATGAGGAGTGGATAAGTAGATTTGTGTATCATCCACACAGAGAAAATACTGAAATCCAAATAATTTTTTTTACCAATTACACTGGGCAATATCCCAGGTTTTTTTTACTCGGTCTGCACTGGTAATTAGCGTGAGACATCAACCCAGGTCTCACCTTTCACAATGGACAGTACCCGGGAATAATCCTCCAATTGTCCCTAGTCTGACTCAAGGGCAGAGGCAGTCAGACCCTTTCACACTGAGAATATGAAAGCGCCTTAGGGTAGATATAAAAACATAATTAAAAAGAATAACAAACATTCCCTGTCCAGACACATGAATCTAGTACATGGTGGCAGGCTAGACTCCATCTCAGTGCAAGGTATAGAGACTATGAAAGATTCCATCAGAGAAGATTCCATCACTGCTATGTAGGAGGGAATCCTATTGGATTTTTAAACTTAACACATTACATCCCTTCGGACTTAATGAGTCCATAGAACTCGACCACTGAGGTGGAGTCTGGCGTGCCTTACCACAGAATTTTTTACGAGTCCTTTTTCTTATATAACCGCACGTTGTCCATTGTAGCTTACTAATATGTAATATCTTCATTTGTTATTTGTTATCTTCATTTGTGTGAGGAAGCTGACATGTGAAATACACTTGATATGGAACCTCATTAGTTTTACAGTAATTAAGAATGATTCTATGAAGTATGTTTTTTCCCCATGATTACCACAGTGGTTAATAATGACTACATCACCTACCTGTATGAGTTACATTTCTTGACTTCTGGGTAGTAGAATTGGAGAATTAATGGTACTCTAGACACCTGATTAGTCTTTCTTTATCTTTAATGTTCTCCTACTTAACGAAAAAGACATTAATCTGTGACTGCTACTATATGTCCAATTTGTGATTTAATACAGTCTAATGATTATTTTGCCTTTATTGCACCTTGAATGGTATGCTACAATCAAAAAGTTCCTATAATGACATCTATTTATCTTAGATAACCTATGGACATAAATAACATTTCTATAGTGTTTTCTTTCAAAATTAACACCAGCATAAAATGTTACTACTTAATATCTATATAGATCGATAGATGGTATTCTTGATAGGTTAAATATTATTATTGACCTGGTATTACTACTATCAATATTTGCGTTATCTATTTATTGAGTTGTTTATTTAGTGTGATTTGGTATGAATATTATTCGTTTATTACCTCCTTCTAAAACTGATGCCATTAAGAAATTCAGATAGTTATCACTTAAGATCTCTATAGATCTATAGATGGTATTCTTAAAAGGCTAAATATTACCATTGATTTGGTTAATTTTTAATATGTGTACTATTATACTACGTGATATATTTTATATGAATATTATTTATACTTTTCATTATATATTCTTCTTACTGGAATCACATATAATAACTAAAGACTCCTCATAACAATACTTACCTGTCCCTTTAATATCTAAAGTAACCTATATAGACATAAAATGTGTAGAGTGTGTTTCCCTTTAAAATCAACGCCATTATGAAATGCTATTACCATGAATCGTTATAGATTTATGCTTATTCTTATTTTATTTTTCTCTCTCCTAATTAATCTATACATATATTCCTACTTACTATTTATAGGTATGTAGATATGTATATGAATAAATTTATCGATTTAACTGAATACCGCACGACTAAGGCCGCTCACTAAAGTCACTAGTTAGTTTCTTTTTTATTTTTATTGCCATTTGAAAAAAATAATATCTCTTTTTTTAAAAGAACATTTTGTTCATAAATTAGTTTGATATGTTGTTATTATATGCTTATTGTAGCTACAAAACACAAAATATATAATATATCTTGACATATGGTGAAAGCTGTATATAGTTACCTTGTAACTTCCCAGCTGATTAGCTGGAATGAAAAACACCTGTGAGAATAACATTTAAGACTATCTATCTCTAGCCATATCCCATATGCTCTCTGACGAAACCACACCGGAGTAACGCGTAAGAGCCCGTTACTCTACAGATCCGATGCCCGAATTATTGCTGGACACTAACCATTGAATTTTAATAAGTATATCGCTGCACCCTAGTTGGTTTAATCAATTAATGACCACGGACTATGCTTAACGGCACAGGAGATTTTATTCGCTAGATTGTGAGCTACACTTACTATTTTTTTCACGCTCACGACCACGATCACGAGAATATTTCAACATAACAAAACCTCTGAGAAGGACACGAAGGTGGTTATCGGTGGAGCTTTCCCATATCAATTGTGTATACTGCATAGCAGGACAATAGTTATTTTCTGAAGCCCGTACACAGAGAAAGCTGTATTTGAAAAAGTTCGACACTATTTACAGCCTGTGTACGGAGCAAGCTCTCTCAGAGGAGGACGTGCGGGTGGACTCCCGTTATTGGTCAAGTCCACATACAGCAGCTGAGTATATCTATACTCTGAACATTCATCAGCACATGTGAGTAATAAGTGCACCCACGTGCATTAATATCTTCTGCGGCTTACAATTGCATCTATTGAATCCACGGCAGCTCCGATTAGTTCTTCTTGCGGGACAATTGGTTTTTGGGAACTCCCATCATATTATCAGCATACTTAGTGGTGCAGCTAAACGGACTATCTTTTCTACCCATACAGGAAATATACTATCTATCGACACAACCTATTCTCTTCAAGTCATCTGACCTATTTTGGAACGTTCCTAACTACACCTATCAATTATTATCTGAGCTAAGAGTATTTTCTATACTTTCAGATGTACCATTTGTATATTTCCTGCTAGGACCATTATTATATACCTAGTCTAGCCTATTGTTACATATATAATTGGGTGTCAGTATATGTCATTCATTTACTGTTTTTATTTTTGTTTTATATTGTCTATTACTTTTTATTTGGTGTACTAATAAATTAAAACTCTTTTAATATCTACCCTAAGGCGCTTTCATATTCTTTTCTATTTTTTGCTCTGGGATTAGTCATCCCAGGATAGCTGCCTGTGGGAAGATTATAATTTAGAGTAGCTGCACTTTATACACACTGCACACTGAATTCCACCTTTGAGCACTGAAAGACACATTTTAGTGTCAACACATTCCTTTCACACTGAGCCTTGACCTTGGTAGTCAAAGCTTGCCCCTGCAATATCCCAGGTTTTTGGCTCAGTGTCTGTATAGACAGAGAAAAGCAACATAACTAAAGACTAAGCCTTCTGGTACTCCAACAGATAGGGGAAGAGCAGCAGAGGTGGATTTAAAAAGTGAACACAGAAAGGTAGCAACTATAGTGAAAGCAGGGAGGAGTATTTTGCAAAGTAGGATGCTAAAAAGGTTGTCAGGGCAGCAATGGCACAAACTGAGGAAAAACTGGCCCACTTGGTATGGAAAGGGGACAAAAGCTTTTTAGGTATATAAATGATAGACTAAAAACTAAAGAGGTTATAGTAAGGCTCAAAACGGAAAGTGGGATTCATGTTGAGGGTGAAAGGGCTGTGGCAGATCCTTTTAACAAGTATTTCTGTTCAATATTCACAAAAGAAAGAGGAGGGGAAGGGACCACTTTTAAATGGGAAGGCTATTGATACAATGGGGGAAATTACTACTACTTTCACTGAGAAGCAGGTATAAAAAGAACTTTCAAAGCTAAAAGTAGACAAATCAATGTGACCATAGAACAAAGAAATAATAATCCTTCTGAATAGCGCTGTGCAATGGGGGATATTGAAATAATAATAAATAAAATAAAAAAAATCTATAAACAGGCTGGGTGTGTACGCAATGGAAACACTGTCTCTTTAAGAAGAAGCCGCACCGTGTCTTTAAAAACCTTTGCGATGTCTAGAAAATCCCTTATCCAATGAGTTAACATGAACTGAAGACCGGTGATCTTCTGACTCCTTAGCACGGCATACGGCACCCGACGTCTCTGGCTTCCTGGATCGTTAATGCACTTACCATCTTGGACGGTTCCTGGGCCCTTTAAACGTTCAACAGTTGTTCACAGGCCTTCTCCTCCATCTCCTCAGGCACCGGTACGAACCTCTGTCTGCATAGGGGGTCACTTTGTTTGCTATCCAGAGGGTGATCCTCTGGACATTATTTAATTTATTCTTTTGATTTGTTGTTTATTATTTGTCTCTGTTAATAAATGTTGGCATTAATCCTTTTTATTATTTATTTCATTTCATGTTAACTCATTGGATAAGGGATTTTCTGGAAATCTGCACAAGACATCGCAAGGTTTTTAAAGACACAGTGCGGCTTCTTCTTAAAGAGACAGTGTTTCCATTAAGTACACACCTAGCCTGTTTATAGATTTTTTTTATTTTAATTTATTATTATTTCAATATCCCCCATTGCACAGCGCTATTTAGAAGGATTATTATTTCTTTGTTCTATGTTTTCATTGAGGGTGTAGGACCCTCTTGTATCCTGTTTTGGCTGCAGTGATTTTAGCGTGGCTAACTCTGAATTATTTTTATTTTATAAAATCAATGGGACCAGATGGAATACATCCGAGGATACTAAAAGAGCTTAGAGGGATGCTGGCAAAACCATTAGCTGATTTATTCAACCAGTCACTAATAACTGGTGTGATTCCAGAGGACGGCAAAATAGCAAATGTCGTCCCTCTGCATAAAAGTGGAAGTAGAGAAGAAGCGGCAAACTACCAACCAGTGAGCCTAACATCAGTAGTAGGGAAGTTGATGGAAACACTATTAAAAGGAACAAATTGTACAGTATCTTAAATCCAGTAACTTACAGGATCCCAAGCAGCATGGAGTCACTGGGGAAAGATCACGTCAAACAAATCTTACTGAATTTTTTGACTGGGTCAGTAAAGTATTAGAAAAAAGGGGGAGCTGTAGACATAGCTTATCTAGATTTTAGTAAGGCTTTTGACACTGTGCCACTTCGCAGACTGTTAAATAAACTGGAAACTTTGGGATTGGACTTAAAGATAGTTGCATGGATACGATCTTGGTTACAGGACAGACAACAGAGGGTTGTCGTAAATGGAATCCCTTCTGGGGATGGTAAGGTAACCAGTGGAGTACCCAAGGGTTCTGTATATGTTCTTTATAGGTGATATTGCCTGTGGTATCGAGGGGAAAATATGCCTTTTTGCAGATGACACAGAGATATGTAACAGGGTAGACATACCAGGAGGGGTACATAAAATGAGGGATGATCTAGGTAGACTGGAGGAATGGTCAAGAGTATGACAACTGCAATTTAATGCCAAAAAATGCAAAATCATGCACTTGGGGCACAAAAGCACAAAAGCTCAATATATCATCAACGGCGCACCGAGCTTTCGGTGCTCTGAAAGGTAAGGAAAAAAAGTACCCCACTCCTTCCCCTAATTCTAACCCTAACCCCCCCTCTCATTACCCTTAAAATAACCTTCCCTTCCCCGCAGCCTGACCCTAACCCTCCCTTCCCTGCATCCTGACCCTAACCATCCCTTCCCTGCACCCTGGAGAAGTTACTCACCTTTCCCTGCGGTCCTGCGGTAGCAGTGGCGGCAGGATATCGGCGGCATTTCCGAATCGGAATGGGGAAGTATGCCAATAGGCATACTCACAAATTCTGAAAAAAAACTCTAAAGCGGGGAGTATTCGAAATAGGGACATCCGAAAAGGAACTTTCGGATGTCCCTATTTCGGAAATCAGATTTTCTAACCGGGGACTGCAACTGGCATTTTACATGTTCCGCACTGTAGAATGTATAAGTTAGGGTTGTGCAACTTGTCAGTCCACTAAGTCTTCAATATGATCACACTAAATTCTTGCATTTCTTCAGCTGTAAAGCATAGATTTTTTTTCCTAATAAGGCAGCGTGTGGTGCCCTTTCCTCATATTGCAGAAGAAATTTAATTGTTACAGGCTTTAATATACCTTTGTTAGGCTCCTCCAGAAAACATATCACTAAAGGGTAACTATATAATGGTCACAAGACTAGACTGCCTCTACATTCATGGACCTAATTGACATTTAATAAACATATAATAACATTTAATAAAGTGAATGTATACAGCTACTTGTATGATACATGCTTAAAACTTTTCTATAAACTTTTGGAAACTTTATAACTAATCAATAAAATCCCTCAGAGCTTAACACTTAATTTCTTAATAGAGAATTATATACTTCAGTATAATTAAAAAGAAATTTGTGCAAATCAATGTTACAAAAAGATTCCTTAGCAAAATGTTATTATAAACAAAAAATATGATAAACAAAAAAAATAGGATTAAACATGGATAGTCAAGGTCCATTTGATGTGAGGATGTAATTTTTTGCGTGGCTATTTGGGAGACTTGAGGACCTCTGCGGTATATTTTTTTCTCCTAATTTAAAAAATACATGATATATGCCCCAAAGTTGGGACAGTTTGAGAGTTAGGACCACCAAAACAAAGAAACCCTGTATATGGCTTATCATACATTTGCAAATGTATGTAACAAATCTCTCCAACTTATATTTTAAAGATAGAATGTCATGGATAGTTGCTGGCTAACTGCAAGAGTGCTGGGGTACTGTGAGATTTCCCTATACATTTTAAGCACCTGCTCTAGATTAACTTATTAATTGATTTGAGCAGCCACCATTTTGTGTATATATTTCGGTTTCACTATCAGTCATGTACAAGTATGGATTGCAGAATATATGACAGTATTCTGTGCAGGCTATGTAGTTGTCCAGATGGGCATTGTATGTTTGCAGTGTACACAAGGAAAAGTCTGTGTATGGGATCTGATAGTATTCTGAATTAGTTTTTCTGTATCTTTTTTTTTTTTTTTTATTCAAGTATTTTTTTATTGAATTTTAAAATTGTACAGCATTGCATCATATCATAACAACAATTATACCAGACTCAGTATAAACAGAAAGTTGAATAGCAAGCAGTTTCAACAGGACATTCCTAGTGCCGATAGCACTATCACAAAGGAATTTCAACAATAACAAAAAATAATATAATAATATCATAACATATACCAGACTCAGTATAAACAGAAAGTTGAATAGCAAGCAGTTTCAACAGGACATTCCTAGTGCCGATAGCACTATCACAAAGGAATTTCAACAATAACAAAAAATAATATAATA
>WWET01006200.1:48743-61679 GCA_011038615.1 Limnodynastes dumerilii
TATATATATATATATATACTGTATATACTCGTGTATAAGCCGAGTTTTTCAGCACATTTTTTAGGCTGAAAAAGCCCCCCCTCGGCTTATACTCGAGTGAGGAAAAAAAAATACAGGGGATTCTACATTGAACTTACCTTTGCTGTCCTTCCGGCGGTCCCTGCGTCTGTGTCAGGCTCTCTCCCCCGCAGCTCTGCTCTGCCTTGTCTCCCCCGTGGTGCACGCTGCACAATGACGTTGAGGTGACCTTAGGTCACGCAACGTCTTTGTGCAGCGCATGACGCAAGGGAGACAGCAAGAGGCACAGCTGCGGAGGAGAGAGCCTGACACCGCCTGAGGGACCACCGGAGGGACAGCAAAGGTAAGTTCAGTGTTGCATTCCCTGTATAAGACGCACCTGATTTTTAGACCTATTTTTTGTCTAAAAAAGGTGCATCTTATACGTGGGGAAATACGGAATCTATTTTTTCTGCAAACATGTTTATAGTTTAATACGTTTATACATAAAATAAATAAATAAAACAAGACAAAGACACTAATATTACATTTTTGTTTGCTTATGACAATTGTCACAATTTAACAATTTTGTTGTAGGGCAACTGCGTATTTTCGACACTGATACAGCCCACAACTGAATCGCAGTTATATCATGGATACCAGTTCCCCAAAATGTATTGTCCCCCTCCAGACAGGCTTAAGCTGCTAGAAGGGGAAGGTTAGAGTTTGAATGCACAGAGGGGGCAGTTAAAAGAAGGAGAAGGTTAGGGTAAGTATGTAGGATATGGAGCATTAAGGAAAGGCTGCTAGAGGGGGAAGGTTAAGGTTAGGCAGTGGAGAGGGGACAGTTAAGGTTAAATTGCTAGAAGGGGAGAGTTAGGGTTAGGTGAAACTACTGCCTGTTGATCATTGGATAATTTGAATCCTCATCGTTCGTGGTGTACCCACTTTCTTAACTGGAACGGACTGAAATGCGCCACTGTCGCCATTGCATTGCCAGGGAATGATCTATCTAAAATTAGATCATGGTAGCGGTGAACCACATCCATTTGTTTCATTCCCTAGTGGGTCTTTATTTAAATCAAATACCTTATAAGAAATATTCAAGTTAAGAGGGCTAAAGCAGCAAGTTTTAAATAGGTGGACAGAGTTGGGATTCAAAAATTTCTTGTGCACAGAATCCTTGTAATCAATAGGGATTACTTACTGAGGCTCCATCAAAGAAATGCTACTATTGTAACTGCAATTGAGCCCTGACTTAGCACATTTAATTAGACTGTTCACAATCTGTTTTTCCTTCTTAACACACCAGTCTTGCAGCAGTGGAAAATGATAGGAGATTTACTTAAGAAAAAAAATAAAATAATATATTGCTAATAAACTTCTGGATATTATTCTGGATTAGTGACTGATGTTATGTGAAAAGACTTTCACAAAATCACAAAAGTTTTGAAAAGGTAACTTACATTTTTCCCATTATTATTCTCATAATCTATCTATATAAAAGCCATTCTGCTCCTCACCAATATACGCACACGCAGTATCATCCACACGTTGGGACGCAGAAAAACATGGGCAGAAAAAAAACACACACACACACATTTCCCCCTTCCCCTCTGCGAGTCCCTTTTACTTACCTTTCGCGGCGGCAGGAAGCTCCCAGTATAGAGACCCTTCACCGGCTGCCACCCTCTCCTCCTGCCCGCACCGAAGTTCTTGCCACATCCAAGACGGTAGCTGGGATCCTTACTAAGGACCCTGCCGCCATCTTGAATGCAGAAGCAGTGTTCTCCCCAGAAAATTTTGTCAGCTGGGTGATATTAAATTGTAGCTGGGTGGGGGGCAGTGTGATATTTGCAAAGATAATACTTGACAAGGCTATAAAAATCCTTTCCCACTGCGGAGCTCCTCACTGCTGCTTCACTACTGGGAACTAAGCGTTTTGAGGCATCAGAATCTGCCTTTCTTGTAACTATTTGTTCTGTTGGTTGTGATCTACTAATGGTGGCAATGAGACAGGGCCGGTGCTGGGGTGTTAAACACCCCCCTACAAACTTTAAATTTGTGCCCTCCTGTTTAACAATTAAACATTTAACACCAGTAATCACCCTACATTACAGTATCCATGTGAGCATTATAAAATACCAAACACATTCTTGTAACAACAATAAAAGAGCAAATCATAGTCTCTACTATATAATACAAACAGCTTACTAGTCTCTGCTGTACAATTCCCACTACATCCAAGTGAATGCCATACAATACTAACCAGTGATCGAAGTGTAAATTGGTCGAAGTGGTGGTATAGACATTTAGAAGTGGCAGTATAAAAATATAGAAATAACAGAAGTGAATGGAGATTTATAGCTTTTTTATTAAACCAATGGGAGAAGTGACAGCCCTGATACTAACTTCATCGTAGTGACCGCCATACAATCCACACATCCTAGAGACTGCAGAACAATACAGACTAGATCTTAGGGCCATACCATACAGACATTATCGTAGTGACACCAACCTATCTTTTTAAAACCTCTCATATAATGGCTTTACTCCTTTGTGTGTGTATGATGCTGATGTGACCTTAGGTCATACCAATGACACAATCACACTGAAGAAAGCTGTAGGTACTGTATGAGTCTCAGCAGACAGTGGTCATCCTCTGATGGGATGTACAGACTTTCTGCTGCTTCTGATAGGCAACGGCGCAGCAGTGCCAGAAAGCCTTTCCAGCCCAATGGAGGACAGCAGGGACTGAAAGCTGGAGATCATAATCAGCGTGTTGGTCAGGTCTGGCCGGGTGGTAATCTAAAATAGCCGGGTGCAGCACCCTGGCCCCGGGGAAAACACTGCAGAAGTAAGGTGCAGAATGTGGAGATGGCGGCAGCAGATGAGGGACCCGCTGCCGCCATCTCCACATTCTGCACCTTACCTGTGCATTCAGAAAGTTCCTGTCACATTCAAGATGGCGGCGGGGGTTCTTAGGAAAGACCCCTGCCACCATCTTGAGATGTGGCAGGAACTTCAAGCAGAGGTAAGGTGGAGATGGCGGGAGGGGGACCTTCCTTTACTACCTAACAACAGGGACAGGCTGTTGCTATGTAGCAGAGGAGAGACTTTCCACCGCCATCTTGAGAATACTGGGGGGCTGGAGACACATGATGGGGATACTGGGGGGGCTGGAGACATGATGGTGGGGGGGGGATGAATGGGCAACATTTTTCCCATCTTTATGACGGGTTTTAGACTAGTAACTTATAATTACCCAATTTATACAATCAATGAGTTGTTTACAGTGTGTAGCACAGGGCTCGACAAATACTGGTCAGCAGATCAACTAGATATTGGGACTTGGCGATTTACAATTGCCAATTTATCCATAGGTGATATATCTATATATATATCTATATATATAGTGCTCAAAGTGGGCCAGTATACGGCGGTATGGCATACCACCACTTCTGTGAGTCAGCTCTGAGTATGAATACAGCTGCTCATAGAATTTTATGAGCGGCTGTATTTTTACTCAGTGCGGACTCACAGAAGTGAAGGTATGGCATACCAGCTCACTTCTCACTGTGCTGCACTGCCGCCGGGAGCCATTGACAGAGCTATGCACAGCCACAGCTCTGATCAGAGCAGAGGACGCAAGCGTGACCTAAGGTCATGCGAGTGTCATTAGCCTGCGGAGTGCTTGGCGCGCAGGAGAGAGTCGGAAGAGACACATGAAACGTAAGTTTATTAGTGTTGGTTTAGAAAGTAGTTTGGGCATGGGGATTTGGAATGGGGGAGTGGGAAGCTGGACATGAAAAGGGCAAGAGGGCTGAATGGACACATATAGAGGGGCAATAATTCTGTCTGAAGACAGAAGGAGGGGCAATAAAGCTGGGTGGACAAAGAGGGGGCAATAAGACTGGGTAAATAAAGTGGGGGGTAATAAGGGTGACTGGATACAGAAAGGGTCAATAAGGCTGGGCAAACTGAAGGAGGGGACAATTAGGTCACTCATAAAAAGAGGGGCTATAAGAGTGACAGAATATAGAGAGGGAGCAATAACTGCAGGGGACAATATGACTGGACACAAATAAAGAGGGGGCAATAAGGCTGTCTGGGCACACAAAAGGAAGGGCAATAAGGCTGACTGGACACAGAAAAAATGGGCAATAAAGCTGGTTGGAAACACAGAAGGAAGGTGCAATAAGGCTGGCTGGGCACACAAAAGGAGGGGTAATAAGTTTGGATGGATAAACTGAAGAAGGGGACAATAAGGCTGAATAAACACAAATAAAGAGGGGGACAATATGGCTGACTGAACATAGGAGTAAGGGCAATTAGGCTGGGTGGACACACATAAAAAAGGGCCTATAAGACTGGCTGGACACAATGAGGGGGCAATAAGACTGTTTGGAGAAACAGAAGGAGTGGACAATAAGAGTGACTGGACCCAAAGAGGGAGCAATAAGGCTGGTTGGACAAAGAGGGAGGGTCAATAATGCTGGTTTGACAAACAATAAGGCTGACTGGACACAAGTAAAGAGGGGGGGGGGCAATAAGGCTGCCTAGACACAGGAGGGGCAATAAAGCTGGGTGGACACTCATAAAGAGGGGGCTAAAAGATTGGCTGGACAAAGAGGGGGCAATAAGACTGGCTGGCCACAAACAAGGAAGGGACAATAAGGCTGGCTGGAAACGAAACACAGAAGGAAGGTGCAATAAGGCTGGCTGGGCACACAAAAGGGAGGGCAATAAGGTTGGTTAGTCTTGACCACCCCTAGAAACGGCCCTGTGGGGGAGCTATTATTGTTTTTCCCTAGCGGTAACCAGATCATTTAATTAAACATGATCCACATGACATATACACAATGTGATTTCTTATTGTTGTACTGTTTACTTTGCCAAACTCAAGACACATCAAGAGAGAGAGAGAGAGAGAGAGAGATCTGAATGAAAGAAATATTCTTATGAAATACTTTGTTCTTTACATAGTTGAATGTGCTGACAACAAAATCACACAAAAATTATCAATGGAAATCAAATTTATTAACCCATGGAGGATCTAGGAATGGCAGGTTTGGCTTTATGTAATTTTTACCCTAACCCCCATCTCCCCGCAGCTTGAATCTAAGACTGTCCTATCCCCAGCCTAACATTAAAACTCCCCACGTCTGGTCAGTGCGACGGGTCTGTGGAGGGCAGCGTTTCTGAAAGAATGAAGGGTAAATACGCAGTATATTTACCTATTCATAAAAAAGTTTTCTAATTAGAGCCATTTATTTTAAATAGACACAGCAGAAAATGAGCTTTCAGCTGTCTGTAATTCGTAAATGGCATTATCTTGGCAGTGACTGGCACCATGCTGACCCCTATACTCCAACTGGATAAATCATCCCGAGTAACAACCTACCATATTTTAAGTTTACTAATTCTGTTTGCTTGCGATCCCCCCTTCTTTTTTAGTTTTGGTTTTCTTTTATTGAAAAACCTGAATATACACATTACTGTGCCTGCATCAAGTTGATACATATATGGACCTTGTATTGTGAATGCAAATAAAGTGAGCACATAAAAAAAAAAAGGTATTTAGCCAAATTACCGCTAGTTTGAATGCAGAAATAGTTTCCATTTACAAGAGCCACAGATAAATTAAACAGATTAATTATACAACCAAATTAAACTTGCAATTTAGTCTGTTTTAGAAAATATATCCTGGCACTCAGAACAAAGGTGATATGTGTATATATACTCTATAGTTTTATATTTTATAAATATATGTAAGGTCAGATCAAGGAAGTTAGTTAGTGGTCAATCTATTATAAGAGAAAGTGACCGAAAGGTTAAGTGAATTAGAGTAAAGAGAGTTAACAAACGAAAGTGCTGAATCATAGTCCCCGTCCCAAATAATAAACAGATCGTCTATATAACGGCCATAGAAGACCAGAGACGCGCCGTGCCCGCTTCCCCAGACCAGCTCGTCCTCGAGCTGGCCCATATAAAGGTTGGCGTAGCTCGGCGCGATTCTATTCCCCATGGCCGTTCCCATCACCTGTAGATAGTACACACCTTGAAAAAGAAAATAGTTGTGAGACAGAATGAAAGAAACCAAAGAGACAATAAACCCCTGGTGCTGATCTCCCAGCCTCCCATCCCTGGCCAGTGTTCCGCGAATGCAGTCCACCCCCAGGGAATGGGGAATATTGGTGTAGGGAGACTGGACATCGAGTGTGAGAAAGGCATATGAATCCCTCCACTCGATGTCCTGAAGCTGCAAGAGAAGATGTGTAGAGTCTCTGATATAAGAGCGGAGAGACAGCACCAGGGGTTAAAGAAAGTGATCAACATATAGAGAAAGATTAGAGGTGAGAGAATTAATGCCAGAGAGAATAGGCCTCCCAGGGGGTGAAACTAAAGATTTGTGAATTTTAGGTAATAGAAAAAAGGAGTGATGGGAAAGGGGATAAACAAAAATTTCCACTCCTCCCTTGATATGACCCTCTCCTCCAGCGTTTCATCAAGGACCTCCTTACACTCAAGAGAAAAGATGTTAGTAGGATTATGTGTTAGTAGTTTGTAAAATTGTCGAAGTACTTCAGAAATATAGGCATCCCGGTCCAATAGAACTACCCACCCCCCCTTATCTGCTTCCTTTATAAACTATAGAGTTGTCCTCCTCTAATTATTAAAGGGCTTCGGATTCAGCCCTAGTTAGATTGGATGAAAAATTATTGGAAGGTTTATGGCAAAAGGACATCAGTTCCTCTAACGTAGCCTTATAGAAGAGTTTTAAGGGGGGACATCTAATGTTCCTAGGAAAGAATTTATTTTTAAAAATTGATTGTGTGGGAGTAAGTGTGTCAGAAAAGTCGGCTTTGTCTCCAGATTCCTCCTGTAATGAGTGAAGAATACCAAGTGCGTCAAAATCCCGCTGGTCGACGTGGTCATGCCAAACAGCCTCTTTCATATCATCGGGTTTCTTAGAAAAATATTTCTTCCTATATATAGACCGAACAAAGAAATGTAATTCAACAAAAAGTTCAAACGCATTAGTTGGAGCTGTGGGAGAGAATTTCAACCCTTTATTTAAAAGACTTCATTCCACTTGTGAGAGAACCCGGGAAGAAAGGTTCAAGATTCCTCTTGGGCATACGTTATTATCTGTTGTCGTTTTATGGGTTGATTTTATTCCCCTTTTTCCCCTTGTTCTGGGCTTCTAAATCTTTTGGAGGGGATGGCTAGGATCTGGTAGGGATTGTGATGAAGAAGGAAGGCCCAATCCCTCCCCTGGGAAGTCACTAAAAAATTACTATAAGTGGAAAGTTGTGGAATAACAATCGCGTTAGAGTGTGCTTTTGGTAAAGGGCCTCCCAAAACTTCTATGTTAGCTATGGGTGGGGGTAGGGTGGTGAGGCAAGATTCTTCAGTGATGTGGATAGAGGTATTAGGTGTCTCTTTATGTGTTTTGGATGAGGTGGGGAGTGTCTTCAGTGTTAAGAGTGAAGGTATATTGCGAAGTGATTGTGAAGATCTAGAGGGATCTCTATCTGAACTTATATCCCCTGTAGTGATATCTCCTTTCTTGTTACCCTGTTTGGGTGGTGGATTTTTAGTGATACTTTTACAATTCACATTTCTATTAGATCTATCTTGTGTATTTCGTGAATTTTGATGATACTTTTTATTATTGGTCAGTTTTTTGTTTCTACATGTCCTAACTTCGTTTCTTTCGTAATCTGTACGGTCCCTAATAAATTTGTCCTGTTTGTATTCCAATATTTTCCTTTAAAATTTTTCTACTTTTATTCCTATTTCTTTCAAATGTCATTGTAGTGATGCATTAGAAGATATTTGTTTGATTTTATTTTGGAGTGTATTGATCTCTTTGTTAACAATATTATTCTGGATTAACCGATACTTGATCAGTAATTCCATCAATTCGAAGGAGCAAGAATCCAAGGTCTTATTCCATTCTGACAATAAATCTTTGTCATCAAGGGATAACGCCTTGAAAATTCTCAGTCCTCTGGGAATCATATTGAATTCCATATATTTTTTAAGGTTAGTGCCATGTAAACAATGACGAGTCTTATCCTTCAGTAAGTTCTCTAACTTAAACAAATCTTTATCTAGCTCTCTATCTAAAGGGTTAGTAGGGGTGGGGGAAGGAACCACATTTTGCTTGCTTTTAGTAAAATTAGGATTGGGGGAGAGGGGAAGTAGGAAAAGACAGGGTTTTAGGGGAGATGATGGCACACGATTAAATGAAGAGAAATTTATAGGCCAATAGGAGTAAATTACAGCAAACAATTCTCTATGAGAAAAAATTAATCCAACAGATAAGCATATAGGAGATCCTAAGATGAAATAATATTGTGAGGTTCGTACTGATACACGGCACAGTGTGGTATAAGAATGATGAAGGAGACCAAAAAGAACCAGATATAATGGTTGAGGCAGATTAAATCAAATGAGGAAAAAGGGAAAAGAGGGGTATGATTGGGTAATAGTGGGCTGAGTAGCAAGTGTGCTATAGGGACCTGATAAGATATAAAAACTAACTTTTATTAGAATTCGTTATTATTCGAATTATTATTCGCTATAATAAGGTGACTACCAAATCACCTCTCTATTTAGGTGTGCTCGAGTTACTCATTTATTCATTTTACTACCCATTAGAGGGGTTTAGATGGCCTCCTTTAGTATTCAGAAGGAGCTTTCTGAAAGAAACCAAAGATTTCAGAAAGATATTGACACCTTGCTAACCAACACCGATCAAGGTCACCCAACGAGCTGGACAAATGATCTAGCCGATCTGAGAAATGTACTAATTAGACAAACCCGTAGTGGTTGGAACCTCTCTGCCAACAACCTATACATCAAAAACAAAATCACACCCCGTGGCTTAAGACCAGAAACCTTCCCATCCTTTGTATTAGTTTCGGAAGAACTCCATAGCGAATGGGAATCTGCCATCAACAAATGCTCACTAGAATTGCTATACATTCTTGTCAAACATGATGAATTGATATTAACCAAATGTAATCAAGAAATTGAAGAACTCACCATCAAATTGAAATCACATGAAGGATTACAAGAATTCCAAACTAGCTACTTAAAGCTAAAAGAAGAAATTGACCAACTTGATCAAACTATCAGAGAGCGTAAAAAGGACAAATTTACAAGGGATACGAACGCCTTTGCCATGAATAAAGTTCATTCTTGGAAAAAATCCTATCGTAATAGACGTAGAAGAATCCAACAATCGGGTTATTCTACCTGTGAATTAGATTCGTCCGAGACGGACGAACCAAGTCAATTCTCACAAATTGAATCTCAAAAATCCTCCTCTTCTTCTTCTTTTTTAGAAGTTGGTCCGGTTGGACAAGGATGAGGAGGGAGGGGGTCAGAAAAAGAGGCCGAGGAGGACAGAACAGACCTCAAACAAGGAATGCCAACAAAAAGAAATATTAGATACTAACAATTTACAGGTTATCAACCTTACAGATAGACAACTTTCTCCGTTCCATTTAAGTATATTATGCAAAGGCCTCTCCTTCTCGCCTACAAATTCCATGGACAGGTTAACTTGGGAAGTAGACCTCAACTTATTTCTGCGCAAATTAGTCCTATGCAAAGTGTTCTCAAAACATAATGATAAAAGTCAGGAAAATCAAACATCTGAAACAAGTCAAACAACTCAAACAGAGAATTGTCTGTTGTGATTTACTCCTATTGGCCTATCAATTTCTTTTCATTTAATAGTGCGCCATCATCTCCCCTAAAACCCTGTCTTTTCCTATTTCCCCTCTCCCCTAATCCTATCATATACTTTCAGGGTCCCCTTTTGGCTGCACCGCCTAAATTAGGCATATTTCTGTGAAGCACCACCCTCCAGATCATATTCATTAACCTGCCAGGAGCATCTCACCACGTGTACGTGTTGTTTATATACTATCCCCCCTTTTTTTTCTCTGAGCGGCCTTACTTTTTCCTCATATCCATCCCTCCCCCACCCTTGGACTTTCCTTTTATCACCTTTTAGTAAAATTAACAAAATGCTGGTCCATATATTCTTGTCTCCTCTGCATTCTTACATTGAACACATTAAAATCACACATGTTGGCAGTAAATACTGTTTTAGAAAATATATCTTGACGCTCAGAACAAAGGTGATATATGTATATATACTCTATAGTTTTATATTTTATAAATATATGTTCATGAAGGGATAGATTAATATTAAAATAATAAAATACAAAATGGGAAAATCAAAATCAGCTGTAATAAAGGCTGCCAGCCAATTAAACATATACAAACACAGAAAATTACTGTGCTAATGAGCTGCCAAAAACAATGCCAATGCTCAATAAAATTACCAAAAAAGTTTAATATTACAATTCGTAAAATACAAAATTGGAGTTGGAGTGAGTAATGGGTGGTTTTTTGCGTTTAACTGAAAGAAGAGAGGACCTATCCATACCTAGCACTTCCTGTAGGGCTGTATCTAATAAAGTAGATGGATATCCCTGTCCAAGGAAGATATCTTGTGCCTGTTGGAGAAAAGAGCTCCTCGATTAACTATTTCGATATAGGCGGACAAGCTTCCCTTTAGGAATGTTGGTTTTCCAAGGTAAAGCATGCATTTGCTTCTATAGAACATATTATTCTACCATACATTTGTGATAGGAATCCCTTCCTTGTCTTTTAATTAAATTTAATATTTTACTAATTGTAATATTAAACTTTTTTGGTAATTTTATTGAGCATTGGCATTGTTTTTGGCAGATCATTAGCGCAGTAATTTTCTGTGTTTGTATATTGCAATTTAGTCTGTAAGCAAGAATTCCAATTATTTTATGGAACTCAACATATAGAAGGCAAAGTAAGGAGATTGTAAGAAAAAAAAAAAAACAACCAAACAGGAATGACAACTAAACTACTGCTCCAAAGGAGTCACAATAAAGGATGTAAGTCGCTGCCTCGTACAGCCCTTTTTTGAGATAGGCATTTTCTACCAGGCTACAGCGAAGTGCTTGGGAAATCAGTTGCTTCTGCATTGCTGAGGAGCCATCGATGATTCCCAGGATGAAGACGCAGCGGCGAATGTTAAGTATCCTTTCACCTACTTCTTACCCTAACCCTCCACGTCCATTACCCTAGCCCTAACCCTCCCCTTGCATTACCCTAACCTTCATCTCCCTACAGCCAAACCTGAAGACTCTCTTCCCCATAGCCTGACCCCAAGACTCCCTTCCCCGCAGCCTGACCCCAAGATTCCCCTCAGACTCCTAACTTTAAAACTACCCATAGACTCCCTTCTAATACTCACCTGACTGTCAGGCCTGCGGTGGAGGTTTCCAAATGAATGATTGGGTAAGTATGCCGATCGGCATACTAACCCATTTATTAATAAAATCTTTTCATTAGCGCTATTTTCAAAAATAGAGACAAACATTAGCTTTTTAGAGGCGTTTTCACAGCAGCGACTTCCACCGACAAAAAATGTACTATAAGCAATGATTAGAAAAAAAATAACAAAATATATAAACATTCATCAATTTAGAGGCTTAAAAGATGAAAAAAAACTTTGTTTATTACTTGGACTATACTCCCATCTACATATCAAAGTTCCATACTATGTAGGATTGTCTGCTATTGTGGCGATCTTGCAGAATGGAACTTTAAAACAAAACATCATTTCAGCAATTCTCAGTAGAGTGCTTTCTCCCACAATGTCGGGATCTTTTCTTGAGCAAATGGCAACCACACATGTACAGAAGAGAGTAAATCTGAAAATACTGATATCACTGAAGAAGGAGCTTGCAATAGATCTCCAGTTAACCATAGGTCTTTTAGATTTCTGAGACATAAAAGGTTTTGAGATCTAATGCTTTCATATAACAATAATTTTAAATAGAGTTAATATCGTACAGTGAACCAGAGAATTATAGTGCTGATATTGTATAGAACGACAGGGTCCAGGATGCTCAATTATTTTATTTATTTATTTATTTTTAAACAAATCTGACCAACATTTTTCATCAGTAGCTGTCACACCCTGCAATACAAGTTGTTTCCCTGACACTGTGTATCAAACACAAAATAGAGCTAATAAAAAAAAAAACTGTAGATGTTCAGAAAGGTGAAATAAGATGTTATGTCCAGTACTGGTGATTTTCTCATTTCTTCCTATCCACACATTTTGAATGTATAAATAGGTCAAAACATCATTTCATATTCCCAAAAAGCAAATCATGAAACATCATCAAATATCAAAGAATCACAAAAATAACAAGGGCAAAACTTGAAGACAACCTCTTAGTACTCTGGAACCAGATCGGGAGTGACACCTGCCACTGTCATCCATGTCGTTTTCTAATGTCCCCCCTTTCAGACACCCTATTTATGCAGATTACTATACTACCACAGTCACCTGTGCCCAGATGCTACCTCCACCTCTCTTGTCTCTGGTGTCGTGGGTCCCCTCGTGCTGTCACCATATTCCCGCCCACGTCACTGTCATGCGCTTACCTGTCACACGGGGACTCCACACGGCGCTACTAAGAAGAAGGCGATTGCCGGGATAAGGAGACGAGGTTATGGTGGGAGGACTCCGGGTGACAGCAGAGTCAGGGTTAAAAGTGTCCGGGATCCGCTACGCCGCAGCTCGCACTGACTGTGTCTTCCTGCTACGCCCCCTGAGGCCAATGGCTGAGCTTGGTAAAGGTCAGACCAATCGTTTGCGGGTGCTCTCCCTGTCGGTCCGACCAATAGAAAACAGACGGAATGGGTGTACTGACCAATTATTGTAGAGAATGGAGCTTGCAACCAATGGATGATTGAACGTCGCGAAGGGCCAATTGATACGGAGAGTTATCAAACTCCAATAGGAGCCAGTGCTGAGGCTCTGCCCCCCCCCCCCCCCCCCCCCCCCCGCGCACGACG
>WWET01006201.1:7590-22980 GCA_011038615.1 Limnodynastes dumerilii
GATGGGAGAATATTCCATTTATCTATCACCCTTTCAGTGAAGTAATTTTTCCGCACATTTCCTTTGAATCTACCACCCTCCAGTTTATATTCATGCCCTCGTGTTCTATTACACCTTTTCTTTTGAAAAATGGTACCCTCCTCTAGCTGGTCACAACCCTTGATGTATTTGAAAGCTGCTATCATGTCCCCCCTCTCCCTTCTCTGTTCCAAGCTATACATGTTTAGTTCCTCTTGCCTTTCTTGGTATGATTTGTTACAAAGGTCATGGACCATTTTAGTTGCTCTTCTTTGCACGGTCTCTAATGTATTTATGTCTTTCTGGAGATATGGCCTCCAGAACTGAACGCAGTATTTTAGGTGAGGGCGTACCAATGATTTATAAAGGGGCATCACTACTTCTCTCTTTCTGCTACTAATTCCTCTCCCTATGCAACCAAGCATCTGACTTGCCTTTTTCATTGCTTTGTTACATTGATTGGCTACCTTTAAGTCACTGGAAATAATGACTCCTAGATCCCTTTCCTCCTCAGTAGTTTCTAATGTAATTAATCTGCTTAATTTATGATGAAATAACGAGGGAATAGCCCACACCTGTCCATGAAATAGCTTTTGAGTCGATTTTCCCATTACTTTTGGTCCCTTAAAAAGTGGGAGGCACATATAGAAACCAATGTAATTCCTACACCGTTCACCTGAGTTGCATATAAATACCCTCAAATTAAAGCTGAAAGTCTGCAGTTAAAGCACATCTGGTTTGTTTCATTTCAAATCCATTGTGGTGCTGTATAGAGCCCAAAATATGAGAATTGTGTTGATGTCCCAATATTTATGCACCTAACTGTATCTTTGTGTCATCTGCAAAA
The DNA here is from genome assembly GCA_011038615.1 of Limnodynastes dumerilii. Lineage (NCBI taxonomy): Eukaryota > Metazoa > Chordata > Amphibia > Anura > Limnodynastidae > Limnodynastes > Limnodynastes dumerilii. Next base: position 8,456 of record WWET01006201.1, read on the forward strand.
AGGCATTTTTTTTTTCCCTCAATACCACAGGCGATATCACCTATAAAGATATTAAATAGCACTGGTCCAAGTACAGAACCCAGGCATACTCCACTGGTTACCTTACCATCCCCAGAATGGATTCCATGTTCTACAACCCTCTGCTGTCTCTCCTGTAACCAAGATTGTATCCATGCAACTATCTTCAAGTCCAATCCCAAAGTTTCCATCTTATTTAACAGTCTGCGATTTGGCACAATATCAAAAGCCTTACTAAAATCTAGATAAGCTATGTCTACAGCTCCCCCTTATCTAATACTTTACTGACCCAGTAAAAGAATTCAAAAAGATTTGTTTGACATAATCTTCCCCCAGTGAATCCATGCTGCTTAGGATCCTGTAAGTTATTAGATTTAAGATACTGTACAATATGTTCCTTTTACAGTGTTTCCATTACTTTCCTTACTACTGATGTTAGACTCACTCCCTACAACTAATGTTAGACTCACTGGTCAGTAGTTTGCCGCTTCTTCCCTACTGCCATTTTTATGCAGAGGAACTACATTTGCTATTTTCCAGTCCTCTGGAATTACTCTAGTAATTAGTGACTGGTTGAATAATTTAGTTAATGATTTTGCCAGCACCTCTCTAAGCTCTTTTAGTATCCTCGGGTATATCCCATATGGCCCCATTGATTTATCCACTTTCAGCTTTGAAAGTTCTTTTAATACCTGCTCCTCAGTGAAAGCAGTAATAATTGCCTCCTTTGTATTAATAGTCTTACCATTTAAAAGTGGTCCCTTCCCCTCTCTTTCTTTTGTGAATATTGAATAGAAATACTTGTTAAGATGATATGCCACAGCCCTTCCACCCTCAACAAGACTCACACTCTCAGTTTTGAGCCTTACTATACCCTCTTTAGTTTTTCGCCTTTCATTTACATATCGAAAAAAAAAGCTTTTGTTTTATTTCGTACTAAGTGGGCCTGTTTTTCCTCAGTTTGTGCTTTTAATACTCCTCCCTGGTATCATTATTTTGAGGTTGCTTATAATTACGAAAACTCCGATATATTTAACTCAAAGGAAAAAGAAAAGCACGATAATATAGCCAGTTTCAAAGTAAAATTAAAAATAGGAATGCACTCACATTTAATGTATCTTGCATGCCTGCATATAATATCCTCCCTTATTGTAACTGAATATCTTCTTTCTGGGAATCTTATGTTCTTAGGTCATATCATAAAAGAAAAAAGAAAGACAGGGATACCCCAAATATATTAGTATGAAACTCCAAAACAATATTACATTCAGGTGATGCATTTACAGTTTAGAAGTTTCATTATTGCATGTAAGGATCAACTTGGATGTCTTCCTTCCCTTCTGTTCTTTAGATATATCATATTTCACGTGTTTGTTATAAAAGTAATTCAAAACATCAATAGTGTGTTACCTTCTTATATATTTTCTAAAGAAGAATTAACCAAACCACTCACACTTTTCCAAGGTATTGATAACTAAATCAGGAAATCCTGTTGTTTTCCTTCACCATACACAGGGTCTCCATTTTATTTTTCATTTATTTTTTATCACCTTTCTTAAAATCCAGACATAATAAAATATTTTCTTCAACAAAAAGTCCAAAAAAGTGCCCTTATAACCAGCCAGTACCCTCTTACCAGCCTAGGAACGGTATTAATCAGATATAAACTCATTTACTTGAACAGTCCAAGTACAAGTATTTTGCCTAAAGATACTGCTAACATTGGACCTGATTTACACCTAAGAAGTTTCTGCTTCTTAGGTGCGTATATTTAGGATACGACTTCCATATATGAGTGGTAGGTCATTTACGCAATCTACTAACAATTAGGTATGTAGATTGCCTCCATGCGGTCTTTAAAGACCATACCGAGTAGTTTAGGAAGAAAGAGGTGGCCTTAAGTTTTAATTGTGTGGATTAAATAGAATGTTTTTAATGATGTGGATTCATGGGCAGTGATTCACAATTGGTTTTCAGGTGTTTACCTCTCTATTTGCTCTATACTTTTAGGGTTAATATGGATTTCTCTTTTGGTACTTGTTCTGGCTGCTGATCAGCTCCTTAGATCTGATCAAGACTTCTGTGTGTGTTTCATACACATGGAGGTCTTGAAGTCCACACAAAAGAGGGGAGTGAGCTCCCATATCATGTCCAGAGCGCTACCTTAAGTTATCCGCTCGGATTTGAGGCCATCTTCCTACCACCAGCCCCCTTAGCTACATGCCAATCCTTGCCTCCCCACAGGGATTAGGCATGCAGATTTGGTGGAACAGAACTGAGTTACGTACACTAGGAGATCTGTAGCTTAACATCTGCCATGTGCATGCACAGTTGTAACATTTAGGGAGACTTACACAAGTGACTTGCTTAAGTCATCTGATGTTACAAATTCTGGATCAGGCTCCTTGTCTTTACCTTACGTTCAATCCCTGGTTACCTGTAATACTGATGTTCCAGCATATTCTAGCTCCAACCCCAGACTTGCTATAAAAGCCTTCGCTGATCCTATATCCTTTGCTATAATATTGTGCTCCTGCCAGTATTCCAGTCTTACCGCTCCACTGCTGTTTTGTTACATTGCCTTCTATCTACTTGTGTATAATTTACCGGCTTGTTCCTGACTTCGCTTTTGCCTCACCCTTTGGTATTAAACTTCTCCCCAAGTGGTTACCAACCCGGCTGCTCTTGACTATTCTTAGACTACCAACCATTGGTGAAAGTGGAACTTTTGAAGTGGTGGTATGAAAATGTAGAAACAATAGAAGAGAATGGGAATTTACAGTTCTTTAATTAAATTACTAGGAGAAGCGATGGTATGACATAGCCCCATATACCCCCTCATTTCAAGCCCTGCTACCAACTGAACCTGCTACTACCCATATCCTGACTCTGGACCTGCTACAGGTGTGCAAGAACATTCCCATATGCATTCCCTTTCACAGCAAGCCAGACATAACTACATGGTAGATTGCTGTTATGTATAATGGATTTTATGATTTTGCTTCTTATGAGCGCTTAAATGACAGTGGAAATGTTCTAATGATATAGAATCGGATCCAGACCTCCTCTGCCGATACCAGATCCTTATTGCATCCTAAATTCAATACAAGAGAAGGGTGGACATTACTATTTTGCATTGTATAATATCTATATTTACCATTTTATAATGTACTTTTATAGTGTTAAAAAAACTCAAATAAAAAAAGAGTTTATTGTATGTAACAAAACTTTGATTAGAATTTTCTTTTTTTTTTTTTAATAGATAAGAGATGATGCCATTCCAGACAGTATAATTTCCCTGTAGGTCAGGGATTTTTCTCATGTATGACATTAGGGAGAAATTAACAGTAAATAAATCTACGCTCTCAGAATTCTGTTCTCTCTGAGCTGACATTACAGGACCCTGTATATTACTGCCGTGATTGCAGTTATTAAGGTAAGAACAAAACTTGTTCACTGAGGAATGTATTCCCAATATAATAAGGGCCCTGGTCCATACATTTCTAAAAAAAAAAAATTCTAATTTGAAATATTATTTATGGTTAATACATAAAACTAATTTAAAACTAATATTTCAAATTTATATAAAAATGTTTAATAGAGTAACATTTATCTTTCAGGTAAATCCATTAACAGAATTTTATTTATAAAAGTGATGTATTATTTTATCACAGTACATATTGTTACATATTGTACATATTGTTTATATTTCCAATTTTCCTTGTGATCTTTAATTGTTAATCTTCTTGCTGCAAAGTCCAACACACAGTAAGCTTGAACGAAGTTTTTAAATAATGATGGTGCATTTCTATTTAGGTCATGGGACACATGACCCTGAGCTTGAAAGCAACAGCAAAACCGACTGCGAGTTTGCACCTGGATACATTGATTGTCATTTTGTTCTGCATGTATAAAAATTACTTAGCCTTTGCATATTGTGTAAGTTATAGTCTTTACAAAGTCATGTTACAATGTCAGGGGAAGTTTCTATTAGTTTTCATTCAGGAAATCTTTTCTGCTTGTTCACATAGAACTGAAGTACTGCAAAGCTTTATATTTAATATGTAAATTAAATCTGGTTGAACTTGGTAACACCACTTCTCAAAGCTAATTGTGTTTGCACCATCTCCCCCGATATTCAACATGGTTTTGCTGGGGTTAAGATTTCACCTACTTTGCTGTTATTTTTTTATATTAGCGCCAGCCAATTTTCTACTGAATTACTTATATCCTAAAAAGCTGATGGGACAGTTCAGAATTTATTGGAGGAAATCTCTCATATGAGAACTAGTAAGAGAGGGCATTGACTGCCGTCGGAAAGACATCATACAACTACAATGAAAATCTGTCATGTTTTTTCAACAACAGCAAGAAAATAATAATGATGAATCAAACATTAGTGAGATATTTTTACATAATGGCATTTTCTGATCATCCCCAAAGCAAAATATTTATTTTCGGCTTAGTTTTCTTGATATATTTGGTCGGAGTTCTGGTGAATTCTTCTATAATCACAGTAATATCCTTGGATCCACATTTACATCATCCAATGTATCTCTTCATCTGCAATTTGTCATTTGTAGACATATTATACACAACAGTCACTGTCCCTAAATTTCTCTACATCTTGTTATCAGGAAATAATATTGTCTCTCTGGAAGAATGTTTTACACAGTTTAATTTTTATGTTGTAGCAGGTTTAGCGGAGGATATTCTGTTATTAATTATGGGATATGACCGATACATCGCTATCTGTCTCCCCTTACACTATCACCATATCCTGAGCAAGAGGAACTGTACCCTGATAACTATTGTAATATGGGTGACGGCCTGGATAAATGCATTACTCCTCACACTCTCAGTATTAACTATGTCCACCTGTCATTCTAATACCATCCATCAGTACTTCTGTGATGGTAAATCTGTGCTAATAGCTCCCTGCACGGCCTCAGAGCTGCTTTTTATAGTAGTAATTTTAGTAATATTGTTATTTGGACTTGGTCCATTTTCTTGCTCTGTAATATCTTATATAAACATTTTCTCAGTCATCCTGCGCATGAAGTCCAGCGATGGAAGAAGAAAAGCCTTCTCCACCTGCTCATCCCACCTCTCCGTCATCACCTTGTACTATATGTCAGGTCTATTAGGTTTCCTCTTACCATCATATTCTGATATTCTGGATTTTTTGTTCTCCGCATTCTATACAACAATTACCCCCATAATAAATCCCATCATATACAGCCTACAGAACTCTGATGTCAAAGTGGCTCTGCTGAGATTATTTTGTCAGAGACACGTTAAGCACTAAATGACAATCTTCTCCATTTTATTATTTTTATGGTGTGCAACCTATTAATTAATAGTTGGATGAGGATGGAATTTTTTGTAATGAGAGGATCATAAGTTAGTAATTATAGGTGAAACTGAGTAGAGTTGTTTATTAAAAATCATTATAAATACATAGATCATTATAAAATAGGTTACCTAGAAGAAAATGTTTTTGACATTGTGTTGTTGTGTTTTAGCAACACACTTTAAGTCAGTGCGCTATTTTATGAACTGGGCCCCCATACCCCTTCCTGGTCTGGGCAAAACCTGCCACACAGGAGAGACAACAATGAAAAAACTGTGCTTTAAAACTATAAAAACTTAAAAAAAATATATAGAACATAGTAATAAAAAAAACTAAAACATTTACATAAATATCTAAAATAGTTCAATAAACTACATAACAATGAGCCAGATCAAGACCCCCGAATACTTTACATAACATCTGGCACACGTTATCAGTTCTGTATCCGGTCTAATGTGATTTCCATTTCCATTTAACCAGACTAAGTCAACCCTAAAATGGGCACTACAGAATATTTAAATATACAAAAATATACCTTTGCAGATATATTATAATCCACAAGCCACTTGTGAGGTTTCTTTGTTTTTGTCCTAACTTTAAAACTGTCAAATTTGGGTCAAATATCATGTATTTTTAAATTTAAAGCTTACCCCAGGCAGAGGTTCCCAAGTCTCCAAAACAGCCACGCTGAAACAGCGCCCCCTGTCAGCTGTTATCCCAGACATGCTTTAAAACAAACATACAAAATTCAGGTTGCTCAAATCAGTTTATAAGGTAATATAGAGCAGGTGCTGCAAGGTAAGGGGAGTTTACACAAATACAAAAAGGCCTGGCACTCTTGCAATTACCCAGTAACAAACCATAACATTCTGTGTTTAAAATAAAAGTCAGAGAATCAGTTATATACATCTGCAGATACATGATAAACCACAAGCCACTCAGATTTTACCCCTGGAAGAGGTTCCCAGGTCTCCAAAACAGCCACTCTGAAACAGCACTCCCTCTTAGCTGCTATCCCAGATAACCTTTACAACACACACACAAAATGGAGGTTGCTCAAATCAATTTATAAGTTAATATACAGTAAGTGCTAACTAGGTATGGGGAAATTACACAGATAAAAAAAATGCCTTTAAATCAATACATTTTTATGAAGAAGTCGGAAACGGCGAAACTAGTCGAGGCGGATCTTACCTCTAGGATACACTGACACGGACGGTGAAAACTCTGATCGTGTGCCTCTGTTCGGGACGCTGAATAGCTGACACACTGTGGCAAACCTTCGGACCTTGGGCCTGATCCAGACCTACGACCGCGAGCGCCCGCGAGCGTAGCGTATGATCGTCCGGGCGTATAAACTTTCACGCCCATGACACTCCCATTGATTGTACCGACTTACGGCAGCTGAACCCTACCCTAACTTTTTCAAGCGTCCGTGCGAATTTTCATACCGATACGCTGGTTGTACGGGGCTTAGCACGCCCATACTGTACAATTTAAATGGCTATCCCCGCCTCTGTGTAGTAACTCGAGCGTCCGGACTATCCCCTGGGGCGAAAAATACGCTGAAATTACGCTCGCTGTACGCTCATGTCCTTCGGACGACCGGAAGTTGTCATACTGCACATGCTCAGTGCGTTTTTCTCCCGTTTTTACGCTCCCGACCGGCGTACGATCGCTTGCGGGCGTAGGTCTGGATCAGGCCCCTTGTGTATATTACTCTTGCTGTACTATTTGATCTTTTCTGGCACGTTTGCATTCTTTTACCTTGCGTGTAAAATAAAAGTTGGAAATATTGCACCATGAAGCGCCTTCTTCTTACCCCCTGTTCTAGATTGTGATGCTTTTGCTGTGAAACGGCATATATGAAGGGGAGCTGCATCTTCTAATCTTCAGTCTGGCGCCTACTACTTCGAATATTCTGCTCTAGATTACTGGATCACCTTCTTGTATGTACTGATGGCTGCTTGCTTTGCAGGCTGCACTATCAAATTGACTTTACCACTGTTTGAAGGACATATCAGAAACCTAGATAATTGAGCACGGCTAACCTGTTGTAATATATATATATATATATATATACACTGCTCAAAAAAATAAAGGGAACACTCAAATAACACATCCTAGATCTGAATGAATGAAATATTCTTATTAAATACTTTGTTCTTTACATAGTTGAATGTGCTGACAACAAAATCACACAAAAATGATCAATGGCAATCAAATTTAGAAAGGGTCTGACTGCCTCGACCAAGGACAATTGGAGGGCTATTCCCAGGTCCGACCCGGATATTCTCCAGTAGGAAAGTGGCTCACAGAAGGAAAATGATTGGGGGGGATTAGAGACATGAGTCAACAAATTGATGACTCTCACTTATTGCCAGGGCAGACCCGTGATATTGCCCAGCGTGAATGAGTGGTTCTGCAGGTGGTGAGCACAGACCACTTCTCAGTTCCTATGCTTTCTGGCTGATGTTTTGGTCACTTTTGAATGCTGGCGGTGCTTTCACTCTAGTGGTAGCATGAGACGGAGTCTACAACCCACACAAGTGGCTCAGGTAGTGCAGCTCATCCAGGATGGCACAAACATCAACATCAACAAACATCAGTTGAACCTTACCAAACCATTCACCACTCAGTATACTTGCAGAAATATATTTTTTAAAAGAATTGAAATATACTTATTCAGGATCCAGTATTAAATAACATAATACCACCAAAGCCAAAATTTATTTATACGAGGGCTAAAAATTTAGGAGCAACTTTAACCCACAGTGCCTACTGTAATAACCCAGAACAACAAATTTTATCTAAAGGCTTTTATAGGTGTGGTTCGTGCACTATGTGCAAAACCTACACAACTCAACCCACTAAAACCACAGATTTCAAATCAACTCAAAATAATCAAATGTACAGTATAAATCAATTCATCACATGCAGTACCAAAAATGTAATCTATATGATTGAGTGCTCGTGCGAAAAGCAATATATTGGCAGAACCAGTAGACCACTAAAAATTAGATGGGAGGAGCACTTGAACAATATTAAAATAGTCTTCTCTAATCATAACCTTTCTGCCCATTTTAGAAGCACACACTCTTGCTCCCCCTCATCAATTACCAAAGCCATTGGAATTGAAAAAGTCACCTCTAAATGGAGGGGAAAAAACAGTGCAGAAATTCTGCCAAAAAAGGAAATGCGCAGGATTTATGATATGGAATCTCTATGCCCACAAGGGTTAAATTTAGATTTTGAAAGAAAATGTTTTTTTTATAGAACTTCTGATTAAGATTTTATATAAAAAAAATAGAATTTTAATTTTTATTTTCTGTTTTTGCCCTTGTTATTCTTACTGTGGTCATATATCTATCATTCCAGCCAAAAATCTTCCATATTTATATTTTTATATATAAATTTTAAAATAACTTATATTCTTATAATATTCAATGCTTTTTAGTGTTGCATATATTCATCTGTTATTAAAATTAACCTACGAATTGTAACCTATGAGAAATGCCCCCTTTAGGTTCCTCCCCTATATATACCTCTAATAGTGTCTTATCTAGTACTAAGCCTTGAGAAAGGACGGTGCCCCGTCCAAAACGCGTTAGTCAGTACACTATTGTGAGCCTAAGATTGATGCTTCAACTGTTACCACAATTCACATTTTGGGACAGTCCAGAGAAAGCTAAAGAACTTTCAATATATGCCTATTTTATGCCTTTTAAATGTGAGTACCCTTATGCCACACGTTTAATAAAGATCATCTGTAAACAATATCACACTATCTGTGGTCTCTCCATGTCTCTCTCCTCTTCAAAACATTGGCGCTGGCATCAAGGCTCCCCCTGCAAAGAAGCTACACCGCACACTCTGGGAGCACAGCTGCCAACAGGAGAGACAACTTGCCACGTTGACGCCAAACAGAGCTCTACACCACTTGCAAATACCTACGAGGATGCTACGAACTTATGAGGGGCAAACTTGCTATTTCTTCTAAACTGTAAAATACCTCTGCTATTGTACACATGCGTTGCCTACCTCTTTGTGCCACAAGGATTTGGACAGCTACTTTGTTGCAACAAATATTGCTTGACTGATACAATATCGCATTATACTGCTAAATTTGTTAACATTGCCTGCCACTCAGAACTAATATCTACTGTAATCCCAGCGCTATCACTTGCCTCTTTAATGTTAACAAGGTCATAACTTGGTCACATAGCATTGACTTTCCATTACAATAAATTATATGTTGCTTAAAAGTAATTCTCACTGGAAATGTTATTAATAATTAACAAATAAATCAAATGAAAAAGATAAAAATGTATCTTTTATAGTTAATCTTTTTAATCTGTGAATTATGGTTGAGCTAGGAAACATCATTTATCAATGCTAATTGTGTTAGATTTTTCTCCCCCTTGATATTCAACATGGTTTTGAAGATTTCACCAATTTTTGGATGTTCTTTTCAAATTTCTGGTCAGTCCCAATAAGACAATGGGTTGGATCCAGACTTAAGTAAGTGCTTGAAATGAGTTACTCCTGGGCTAAACCATGTTGATTGCAGGGAAGTCATATTTCATCTGTTGCAAACAGTATTAGAGATGAGAGGTGATGTTTCCTATCCCAAGTCTAAATAACAGTATAATAGTAAAGCTGGTCAGTATCTGTGTGCAGTAAGCAATTCAATTATATATACCTGCATGCAAAGAATACAATTCACTTGACTCCCTCTGAAATGAATATGGTTAAGCCCAGGAGTAACTCATTTCAACCACTTACATAAGTCTGGATCCAGCCCAATGTCATCATTTTAACTGAACTACGCACATCCTAAAAAGCAAATGGGATTGCCCAAAATATATTGGTGGAATACAATAGCTTGTATGAGAACTAGTTAGATAGGAAATTACTAAAAAGACGTTATGCAATTACAATAAAAGTCTGTAACATATTTTTTATGGCAGCAAAGAAATAATACTGAATAATGACACATCAGGGAGATATTTCCATATTCTGGCTTTTTCGGATCATCCTAAAAGCAAAATATTTATTTTCGGTTTAGTTTTCTTGATCTATTTGGTTGCAGTTCCGGTAAATGCTTCTATAATCGCAGTAATATCCCTGGATCTACATCATCCAATGTATCTCTTCATCTGTAATTTGTCATTTGTAGATATTTTTTACACAACGATCACTGTCCCTAAATTTCTCTATATCTTGTTATATCTTGTTATTTAAGGTCCTCTTTCTTTTGTTTTACAAAGTTTTGAGTCTCGGGTCAGGTGGTTAACCCTGTTATTTGTCTGTAGCTGTGGTCCTCTAGGGAGAGGATCTAGAAATCTGCCTGGAAGGATAATGCACCCTCTTGTGCTGCCTAAACTCTGTAAGATTGAAGAAGGGGCATTTATATTATACAGTAGAGGTGGGTTTTAGGGTTTACGTGCAGATCAGCAATCATACGGGCCGCTGATTCACAGCAGGGAAGAAAGGCTGCCTTATGGCAGTGTAAGTCAACCAAAGTCCACATGAGAGAAGGTGTGGAAGGGGAGTCCAGCCCTTTATGTTGCTGTAAATGCACAAAGATCAGGATCCAATACAGAATTATTTTAATGTGAGTTTTATGGGCTAGTAAACAAAGGTGGAAATTATTATTATGGGTAGCAGGAGAGAAGTTTTCTTATTGCCATTATAAATAAAAATGAACATTTTAAAATAGATTGATTATTATAAACATATTTAAAATTAATTTGACATCACTTCACCTTGATCCATCATGTCAAGTCCTCAGAATGTGGTTGTTTCCAATACACTTTGTCAGTGAACCACGGGCAGGGGAAACCTTGCCGCAGGCAAAACTCACTACTCTACCACTTTAGATGACCGTGGGTCCCAGCCAGTTCCAAACCAACTGGAATATTGATTGCTTATTCCTCAATGAGGCATTGCAATCGATACCCAGAGCACCGAACACAGTGCTCCGATAAGCAAGAGTAAAAACTACCCCAACCCTTTCCCTAATTTGAGCCCTAACACTCCCCTTCCATTATCCTAACCCTCCCTTCCCCGGAGCCTGATTATAACCCTCCCTTCTCTGCAGCCTGACACTAAACCTTCTTTCCCCACAGCCTGACCCTAACCATCCCTTCTCCCTAGCCAGATTCTAAACCTTTTTTTCTCTATAGCCTAACCATAACCTTCCCTTCCTAAAAGTCTAGCCCTAAACCCTCCCCTTAAGACCAAAAGTCCCCAGAGAGGTTACTCACCTCTCCGGAGCTAACAACGGGTGTACGGTGTAAATGAATGGGACAGTGTGCCGACTGGCATACTCACCCATTAATTAAAAAAAAAAAATCTAAAATGGCTGCTATTCGAAATAGAGACAGGCGGAAAGCAACTTTTGGCTTTATCTATTTATAAAAGCAGCCCATTGGACCGGTGACTTCCACCGCCCTTAGACTTCAATACTCTGGCAGGACTGTTGCAAAAGATTTTTTTTTCCTTAATGCATCAGATACAACATTGGCAACATAGGCAACCTTACCTCCTTCAATGAACAAGAAAAGTAGAGGAGAGAGAGAGAGAGAGAGAGAGAGAGAGAGAGACAAAGAAACAGAGGCAAGAATAAAGTACCAGCAATACTGTGCTAATGCTAACAAATAATATGAAAGATTAAGAGATAAAATAAAAGAAATGTATTCAATATATGGAGTGTAGAAATCTAAAAGTCTATAAAATATTAAATTAAATACAATACAAAACTATAGTGTAATTTCCATTTAAATAAATATTTAAACATTAAATAAAAAAGAACAAGAAAAACTAAACCCTAAAATGGGCACAAGAGAATAACCATATTATTACTCTACTTTACTGTTTATTGTACTCACGTAATTCATGTGTGTAAGACATCTAACCATCACTGACAAATCTGTATGTATTGGATTAGAACCATATTTCTTTATTGCATGTAAATATTAATTGATTTACTAAAGGGCCTAATTGTAGGCAGAGAATGGGATTACTAGTGTGTCCACTCATTGTTAGGCCTCTCATATTTCATTTTTTTATACTCATCTTTTTTTCAAACAGAAACTCACCATTCCCATTCCCATAATTTAGGCAAATGAGCTTTGACCATGACCAGTGGAAGACTGTAAAAAAATAGTTAGGCTGGAGCAGGAGTTTGATCTTTAACCAATTCTATGATAATAGAACAGCCACCCTACTTGTATGTTAGTACACACAGGCCACATGGAAAAAATCACACCGTAGACCCACCGCAGGACCCGACGCTTACCAACGCTCTGACAACCGGATGGGTTAAGGCAGAAGATGAGATTTAGTTTTGGCTGCCGGGAGGGGATGGATGGATGAAGGAGAGTCTTAGGGTCATGTTGTGGGGAAGGAGAGTCTTAGGGTCAGGCTGAATGGAAGGGAGCCTTAGGGTCAGGCTGTGGGGAGGGGAGTCTTAGGGTCAGGCTGTGGGGAGGGGAGTCTTAGGGTCAGGCTGCGGGGAAGGGAGTCTTAGTGTCAGGCTGCGGGGAAAGGAGTCTTTAGGTCAGGCTTTAGGCTTTGGGGAAGTAAAACTTAGAGCCAGATTCACTAAGCTGCGGGTTTGTAAATGTGGAGATGTTGACTATAGCTACCAATCAGATTCTAGCTCTCACTTTCTTAATAGAGAATGTCAACTAAAATTGGATTGGTTGCTATGGGCAACATCTCCACTTTTCCAAAAATGAAGCTTAGTAAATCTTAAATCCAAGTTTACTAAGCTGAAAGAGGTGAGAGTTTGTCCATAGCAACCAATCAGATCTTATTTAACTATTGCATTCTAGAGAATGTCATCTAGAATCTGATTGGTTGCTATGGCCAAACTCTCACCTCTTTCAAAACTCTCACCTCTTTCAAAACTCTCACCTCTTTCAGTTTAGTAAATTTGGACTTTAGGATTAGGCTGTGAGGAAGGGAGGGTTAGGATAATAAAAGGGGAGAGTTAGGGTAAGAATTAGCATAAGACTGGGTGGCATTAAACTAGTCACCACATACATACATACATACATACATACATACATACATACATTGTCCAAACAATGAAAGCTCAGAGGAAATCCTATTCAGCCTTGATGTTCTGTATTAAATCTTCCAAATGGTTCAAATAATAGAAATTCTTCACAATTAAAAATCTCCTTGATGTTCTTACTTCCATTACCTTTAACGTTAAAACCTCCCAAAATTTTACTCAAAGCAAAAAGAAAAGCTGTTGCATGTGTAGATCATCTCCATTTCTTTCCTAGACAGATCTATATTTCTGTCTGTACTTCTCCAATTATTAGTCACCTTTTTAATTTCAAATATTCTTTTAATAGAGTTGATGTTATAATTATGTTATCTTTAAAATGAGAGGACAGTGGGTAAGTTTTATATTTGAAGTTTGAATCTGGGTCAAAGAGCCTGATTCAGATTCATATGAAAAAAGGAATTCATAATGTGTGTGGGAAAACACTGCTAAAAATAATGGGAGGTCAGTGCTATCAGGCATAAAGCTCTAAACTCATACCTCTGGAGAGGACAGATCGGCTGACTGAACTATTCTGGCTCTATCCTTTACTATTCAGAATCTTTAAAAAAGCCAAGAAAGGCAAAATGCGTGTCAGAACTTAAGAGGATCAGCTCCAACGTGCATGTAAGGATCCTGTGGAAAGGTAAAACGTGTGTCAGAACTTGAGAGGATCAGCTCCATCATACATTAAAGGATTCCGAACTCTGTGTCACGATTCGCGGCAAGTGCCGCACTTACCCCGTGCGTCGGCTCTCCGCTGTATGGGGCCCGGCGCTGTGCTTTTCCCGGAGTCTGCCACTATTGCAGTGACAGACTCCAATACTCACCATTAGGTCACAGGCATCTGCTCCCGGCGTCTTCCGCGTGGATTTTGGCGGCAAGATGCGGCGGTGCTCCGGTCCATGGGCGCCGCCATCTTGGATTACCCACATGACAGCTCGGGCCCGGCGCTTTTCCCGGAGTCTGCCACTATTGCAGTGACAGACTCCAATACTCACCATTAGGTCACAGGCATCTGCTCCCGGCGTCTTCCGCGTGGATTTTGGCGGCAAGATGCGGCGGTGCTCCGGTCCATGGGCGGGGCGCCGC
>WWET01006201.1:32533-59007 GCA_011038615.1 Limnodynastes dumerilii
ATATATATATATATATGACAAAGGGGATGCAAATAGATGGGTCATGAAGGCACTCACTAAAAGTAGTCCATGTAAATCTCAACACGGTGCACGGTTAAAAAAAACTATATAAATAAATGTGAAAAAAATTTCCACAGCCAGCACTCCTATTATTAGAACTAATCAAAAATAGATACAAAGTTTTATTCAGGCTCAGCACAGCAAAAATGGTGATAGCACATATATAATAGCAGCAGAAATTCTGAACACAGAAACATATAAATGAGCATCAAAGGAAAGCTTGTCACATCCAATTTTGAAGGATTCCTCTCATAGGACCTTATTTACAAAGGTCGATTTTGCCAAAATCGTCCAAAGTCCCAGGAGATTAGCGGCGATCATGCAATCGCCATATTCACTAAAGGCAAACTCCCGGAAGTTGTTCCTTTCTAAAAATTGCCTCCCCAAAAATTGGCATGGAGTGGAATGGAGTATATGTGTGTTTGAATGCTGGTGTGACTGCACTTGTTGTAGCCACACAGAGTAGTGAGGAGCAAGAACATCATCAGCTCCAGGTTCTGTGCATGCAGCACATCATTTGACATCCTCGTGTGTATCACGTGCATATGGACCTGTCTCCTGTCTGACCAGGAGGTTGTGCAACTATTTAGATAGTAATTTTTCGGAGGAGGATTTGGAACACATCATGCTCAGATTGGAAAGGTTACTAATTAAGGAAAGCAAAATATGGTTGGAAGTAGCCACTTTGGAACATTACATGTCTGTTGATATTATCCCACAAGGTTTAGTGACTGAGAAAACTGCCTCTTTTGAAACAGAAAATATAGAATTTAAAAATAGATGGGAAAGCATTCTTAAGAAATGTTCTACTTCCCTTGTTGAATTAATTATAGTAGAAAGAAAACAACATCTCCAAGGGGTCGAGGTCAAAATAAAGTCCCTTAGAGATATTTTAGAACCCTTTAAGGAGCTGGACGAGTTTAAGGAATTGGAGGGTGAAGTTATGTTGAGGATTGACAAAAAGGAAGAAGTGATTATTTAAAAGAAAAAGGGCAAACTTGTGAGGGATCAAGACTGTGGTATAAATGAAGAAACACATTACCCAGAGGAGTCTATAGTGAGCCCTAGCCCTTCTACATCTGCTCCATCCACCAGTAGGGATATTTCCTCCAATCAGGTTCCCCCCCAAAAAACAACAATAATAAGAATAAAAAGAAAAATTCTAAGTCTACCTCAGGGGATGCAGCCAATCCCAATAGGAATAGCAATTCATTAATAAACTCCTCTAATCCATCCCAGAAAGCATCGAAGATAGACCAAAAGGGCGGTAATTATAATAATAAAAACAATAACAATAATAACCAGAGTAGTAATAAGAATCAGGATCAGGGCAGTGACAATAGAGGCCCACCCAGGTCCACCCAGGATACCCCCTACAATAATAGAAATAGGAATAATAATAATTTTATCCCCTATTACCAGAATTTTAATCAAAGATGGAGGGGACCCAACTATAGGGGAAGAGGCAATTTTAATAGGGGTCACCAATATCCCAGAGGGAGGAACTTTGTACCCTTCAGAGGAGATAGAGGACAACAGTTTAACCAATTTAGAGAGTTCCGTCCATTTCCCTGATATCCATCTCCGAGGAGGGATTTTTCTTTATGAAGACCCCTTACCCAAATATAATAGATATGACCCCCTAGTAGACCTGGATTTTGATTTTGAACTAGAACCTTTTTAGAGGAAAGGAGGGGTGGGAATCAATTCCAACCCTACTAACCCACCCATTAACAAATTAATTAAATAAAAATAACTATTCCCATCGCCCAAGAGGAAAAAGAGAAGGGAATAATAAACAGAAACGTTTAAGATTAAAACACAAAACGAAGTCAAGAAAACACCTCCCCGACGGTAACAACAGAACCCGTGGAAAAGGAGGATGTACAAATTTTTAACCTTAGTACTCACCAACTGTCAGAGTATGAGGTGGGAGTTCTAAAGAAGGGTTTAAAATTTGCTCCCAGTAACAGGTGTGATTCTTTCGATACTTTTATTGACGTAAAGAAATTTGTTAGAAAATTAGCATTAAAGAAATTTTTTAACAATCAACCTGACACTTCCCCTTAGTCTATAGCAAATTTTAAACCTAGATCCACTTTTTTCCCGGCACATAAGAAAGGCAATTTCATAGAGACTTTTGAGAAATTAGTGATCAGAGATATCCGGAATATGGAAAATAAAACTAGAAATAATAATAAAAAAAGAACTCCTGTGTCTACAAACGATAATTTAACCAATTCAGAGTTCAAAGCCATTCAAAATTTGAAAAGAGATAAGGATATTATAATAAAACATGCTGATACGGGGGGAGGCTTAGTGGTCCAGAATTCCCAGGATTACCAGGCTGAAATTTATCGCCAATTGCAGGATGTGGAAACATATCAAATATTACTTAGTGATCCCACTATTATATATCAGAGTAAACTGAGGAATCTCCTGAACCAGTATGTCTTAGTTGTGGCTATTACGCAACAAGAAAGTGACTTTATATATGTACAGGAACCTATAGTGTCCGTCCTATACACATTACCAAAGGTGTAAAATCATCCACCTGGTCGCCCTATAGTGGCAGGAACCTGCTCTATTACCTCCAACCTTTCCCTGTTTACAGATTCTCACTTACAGTCCCTTATGAGAACTATACCATCCTATGTAAAAGACACTACAGATCTCCTGAACCAACTCATGGAAGTAGAGTGGAGAAAAAATTATCATTTGATTACAGCCGATGTTTCCTCCGTCTACACCATGGGTTCCCAAACCAGTCCTCAAGGATCCCCAACAGTGAATGTTTTCCAGATCTCCCTACAGAACAAGGTATATAATTATACCACCTGTTGATCTTTTAAACAGTCAATAATGAACACACCTGTGCTCCAGCAAGGAGATCTGGAAAACATGTACTGTTGGGGAGCCTTGAGGACAGGTTTGGAAACCACTGCTCTACACCATAATCGACCATGAGAAAGGTTTAGAGGTAGTACAGTTTTATCTTACCCAGTCCTCTTTAGACAGAAATTTGGTGGAGTTTTTATTGGAGGGTATTAATTTTATTCTCACAAAAAATTATTTTTATTTTAATGGGGCATTTTATGTACAAATTTGAGGGACAGCCATGGGGACCAGGTTTGCCCCCTGTTATGCGAACTTATTCTTGGCATATTGGGAATTGTCCACCTTACCCAGATGAGGGGAAAACCTGGTCTCCTGGCATAGATATATAGATGATGTTCTATTTATATGGGGGGGATCTTGAGAACTTTTAGATGACTTTTGTAAGATTTTAAATCAGAACGAACTTAATATCAAATTAACTTTTGAGATTAGTACCTCTAGTGTCAACTATCTAGATTTAAACATTTATGTGGAAGAAAATCATATCAAAACCCAAAACTTTGTCAAGAGTACTGATATTAACTCCTATATACCGACCTCCAGCAACCATCATCCTATATGGTTGAATAATATACCTAAAGGACATTTTATGAGGTTGCAGAAGAATTGTTCAGAAAACAGCACTTTTGACAAACACTCCACAAAAATGAGAAACCAGTTTATTATGAAGGGATACTCACCTGAAGTTTTAGATCAAACCATGACCTCTATCAAATCTATGGACCGTACCACCCTGCTTACCCAACAACCCAATAAATTGGACGTACAGTCCACAATAGTCCCCTTCATTAGCCAATTTAACAGCCACCACAAGGGAATTGAAAGGATTTTATGTGAACATTGGCACTTATTAGAAAATGACCCTGAGTTGAAAAATCATGTAGGAAAGATTCCAAAGTTTATTTATCGAAAAGCCCCAAATCTCAAAAACCATTCACTTAGGAGTGCTTTTGGGGCCCCTACAACTAGCACCAACATAACTTCAAAAGGCTTTTTTCAGTGCGGGGACTTGCACAGTGCAAGAACACAAAAGTCAACCTAAAGTGGATTTTTGTATATCCACATCTAACCAGAAGAAATTTATAATAAAAGATTTTATGACCTGCAACTCTAAAAATTGTATTAATGTTATAGAGTGCAAATGTGGCTTGCAATACGTGGGTTGGACCTCCAGACTCCTAAAAGTCAGATGGGCCAAACACATTTGGAACATTAAAAGGGGTCTGGAGGGCCATCCCATGTCTCAACATTTTAAGAACTATCATTCCTATAATGCTAATGACATTACCAATTACCAAGAAGGTTGACAAATTCTGGAGGAACACGAATCAGGTTCCCCTCTGGCAAAAGCCGAGATGAAATGTATTTTTGAATTTGATTCGTTACAACCTAAGGGCCTTAACCTTAATTTTGAGGTCAAATGGTTTTTATAAATTTGGTTTTAAATAATTGGTTTTATAAATTGTGTTTTAGAAACATTATCTGATAAGAGATTTTTTCACTGATATATTTATATATTTCTTGGATAGATTACTCAACTGAATTGGAGTATTCACCTACGATCATACCATCCTGGATGTGTCCAAACACAGCCGAAGCTATACAGGCTTGGGCCTGACTAGTACCTGGAGGGGAGACCCCTTGGGAATATCAGGTGTCGTAGGTTAAGAAGGTGACCTGTGAGGTGAGTATTAATCTGTCCATATTATAAAGTAACGGGATTTATTTATATGTTTTTTCTAGTTATAGTTTTTTAGTGTTTATATCTAGATTTGTGGACTTTCGGACCACCACATTTTTAGAGGATCACTTATTTATTCACAGATGCACTTTATAACTTATTTACTTCTCCACTTTGAAAGTAATGATCTATTATTGAATTAAATTATTAACTTTAAGAATAAGAAATAATTTATTTAAATAAATTCACATAGAGGTTTAAGTTTCACTGACCACTAAAGTTTATTTAGATGATTCTTTAAGAGTCCTCAAATCATGCCTTTTTCAAGGGACTTCTATTAGGTTATGGGGGGCACTGTAGAGTGTAGGTAGGCGATGCCATGTGGCGCTATCCCTGTCCTCATCAGACCCATCATCATATATAGGAGGTATTTATGGTAGTAGGTTGTTTTTATGTAAATATTAATTATTTGGATGACTGATTTTTTGAATATGTCCCTCGCATTCTATACGTATATCATCCCCCTCAATGTTGTATGTATGCTCCTTAATTATTAATATTCTGATTCTGATCCATATGTTCCCCCCGTTTTTTTGCTCAAATAGCCTTTTTTGTCTATTTATTATTTTTGTTCACCTTTCCCTTAGTGGTAGAAGTTTACTAGGATATTTGTGTAAATACGAATTTATAAATATAAATCTCATAGACGTTTTTAATGAACATGTTATTGCTATGTATGGCACAGAAAGATGGTCATAATATGCATGGAGTAGTTCTAAATTTTATTTAATCAGACATTTAATGTAAAACATACAGTATGAACAACCATTTATTGTAAGTTCTTTGACTATATGGGCTATACTAATTAATCGGAGGAACCACCCAGATGTATCCATCCTGTTTCCATGACGATCCGACGTCTTCTTCACCTGACCGGAAGTGGCGTAAGCCAGGACTGCTATCGATGCCAGTGCATAAACTGGAAGTTTACCTCCATTTCTCCAGCAACCTATGCTCCATTTAACTATGCACAGCTGCTCTTTCACCAGCGCACCAACCAGAAGTTTACCTCTGTTTCCCCAGCAACTTATACTCCGTTTAATTATGTACAGCTGCTCCTTTACCTTAAATACAAGCTCTACACCACCAGGAAGATCACTTTTGAAAAAGGGCCACGCCCAAAACACGTCAAGGATCTTCCGTTCCTGCATCCAGGGGATCCCCTTTCCATTAATCCTGTGACCCTGATCAAGCCAATCCATTGGTAGATGGACATCCTCTCTACCCTTGTTTCTGGAAGCACAGTGCACTTTCTGGTATGGGATTTTTTTCTCAGGCTCTGCAATTGTTTATTTTTTAATGGATTATTCATTTTTTAATGGACTATTGATTTAAAATGGACTATTTTTTGGACTATTGAATTGATATGGACTATTAATTATATGGACCTTTAGGAGGTTACATGCATATTTTATGTTTATGAATTTATTGGAATAAATTGTGATTTTAACATAGTAAAAAGTTATTTATTATCCCATACTTTTTGCTATTGTTTTATTTATGATACTAATCATCGGTTTATTTGTGTCTCCTATTTATGTCAGATGAGAATCCACATTTAAAAAGCAACGTACCTTGTGGATTATTCTTATCAGACCTACATCATCCTTAGCCGTTGGATTGCAACTATTGTATGCCGCCTAGCAATGTAGTAGGACTTTTTTGTATTTATTTATTTATTTACATAATTTGAACATTTATATTTAATATACTTAGTTTTATATCCTGCACTGTCTTAGTACCCATCCCTATATCTTTTATATTGCATTTTTTAGATGTTGGACCCTCTAAGGGTATTTTAGCTGCGGTCAGGAGCTAATATCGCTTTTAAGAGATCCTACCCCTATTTTAAACTATTTAGAATCAACCGTGCCAACCTCCTGAGAATTTATGAGCAGGTGAGGAGGGATTTGGCCTGCAACAGCTCGTTCCCATGCATTGTCTGGGATGCAGAAATTAATGTGTGTCCTCCACATTCTGGCTACTGGTTCTTTCCAGGCAGTCACTGGGAGAGTGATGGGATTATCACAGTCAAGGTTTAGCCATCACTTGACTCATGTGTTAAGTGCACTTAAAAAACTAGCGCATACATATATTTGCTTCCCCAGGCAGGAGTCACAATGGCGAGCTCATAAACTAGAATTCTATAGATTCACAGGATTTCCACATTTCCTGGGTGCTATAGATTGCACTCACATCCCACTGAGACCACCAAAACAGCATACTCAGGTTTATTTGAATCATCACCATTCCCATTCCCTGAATGTACAGATGGTCTGTGATGCTAATATGAAAATAGTGAGTGTGTTTGCTGGCTTCCCTGGTTCTTGCCATGACTCCTATATTCTGAGGCAGTCATCCTTGTTTGACAAGTCTGAATAACATAAAATGTCAGAAGGGTGGCTGTTGGGTGAGTTTGTTCATGTTTGGATCCATCCTTTGGATGGGCAATTTCTCACATCACTAATTTTATCCTTTTTTTTTTCTTTTTTGGAAGCTGGATGCTGACACCACTACTGAATCCACAAACTCCAGGGCAACACAATTATAATGAGGCACACATTGCTACTAGAGGAGTGATAGAACGTACCTTTGGCCTTTTAAAAACTTGGTTCAGGTGTCTTGATAAATCTGGTGGCGTGTTGCTTTATTCTCCTGCTAAGGTGGCAGAGATTGTGCTTGTATGTTGTCTCCTGCATAATGTCACCCTTAACCAATAATCCCTCCACATTACTGCAGTGGAAGATACACTGCAGGAAGCCCATAGAATATCTGGAGATGTTCTTTCAACTGTGTGTGGGAGGCAAATTAGGGAGACAGTAATTAAACATTATTTATCCTGTAAGAATTACTTTAATTGTGTAATGTGACAATCTAGATTGCAGATGGTGTTGAAATGTTTTTGATACTTGTTTTTTTTTGGTATCCCATGTGATAAATATATGTGTTTAACCATACAATTTGCAAATTAGTTTTCACAATGAATAATGAACACTGAATTGTGTGGTACCAATATTTTATTTGTACCATGATGAATGTAACATAATGCAGCATGTGACTTATATGCACATTTCAAATTTGGATTAAAAAAGTTAAACAAACATAGCAATCTTAAGGAAAATAACCTATTTTTTACGCAAGGATTGCCTTGTTGGTGTTGATGCATGTCTACGGCCTAGGCCACCCCTTGTTCTAGGTCAACGGCGGATAGGAGTTGTTTGGTTGATGATTGTGCTGCTTTCAAGACTTGTTTCTACTGAAGTAGATGATGCAGAAGGTTGGTTCACTTGTTGGTGTTGCTGTGCCTCTAGTTGAGCTGACAAATGAACTAATCTTGAATTTAATTCATGATGCAGACTATTCCCTTCATTAAAGCACTTCTTATTTGCATCAGGATTATATTTTGATTCTCAATAGCTGCCCCGGGTCTATTGAATCCCATCATTGAAATGCTTTGTGCCCGATGCACAACCTTCATGATTCTGCACCTGGATGTGCGTTATGTTGTGATAAGATTGCTTTGACTTGCCTCAATGTGGATGCAACTTTCATCAAAGCATCCTCCTGTGATGTTGCTTGTGTTCCACAAGCTGCGTCCTCTTGTTATGGTGGAGGTGGAGATTGTGGTGATGTAGGAATTGGCTCTAAATCAAGGTAGAACTCAGTTATGTTTGTTATGTTTGGATCTGTCTCCAGAGGATCAATTTTAAGCTGCAGATCAATGGATTCCAATGCAATCTCATCTGTTGGGGACAAAGTAAGGTAAGTACACACAGAATAGAATTACATTTAAATGTGTTTTTTTTTTCACGTATGTCTAGGAGTTGCCCAAAAAAGGGTAGAAGACAAGTACAAAGTTGTACATCAACACACTCTCCTGCAACAGTGGGTTTGGAAACGGATAACTGGACATCACCAGGAGATACTTCCGTCTCTTCACGTTGAGATGAAGGACCAGCAACTACAAAAAGGTAAGTGAAATATCTTCAATTATTTCTAAAATTCCCAAAAATGGTTATAGAGCAAGTTTACTGACCAAAAATTACTTTCTTCTGGTTACAGATCTGTGTTCTGCACATTCACCCCTTCAATGGACTCTGTGTTAATAATTTCCTCATATGTGTGAAACATAATTTTTTTGTGTGGCCCACCACCTGTTTTTCTAGTCTTTTTACATTCAGTGGCAAGTTTCTGTTTGACCAGAATTTTAATGTCTTAGAAGCATTTTTTGCATGTAATTTCAGTGTGTTTAACATTGCCAACTGCATTCACATTGTCCACGACTTGTTGCCATAAGATGCATTTTCTAGCAAAGGAAGTTGTTGCCGATTGCTCCCCCAGAAGCTCAGAAAAATGTGGCAGTACAGCCTCGACAAGGGCATCATTTTCGGAATGAGAAAACCGCACATTACGACCGCTCTTTGTTTTTTTAGAGACATCGGGCCTGATCCAGAGCTACGAAATTTTCGCACGACGGGCGAATGCGAACGTACGCTCGGGCGTATCAACCTACACGCCCCTAGCACTCCCATAGTAAAGTCCCTGCTTACGGCGGCTATACCCTACACTGGGTATGACCGTCGGCCGTACGAATTTTCGCACAAAATACGCTGAGCGTACGGGCTTAGCACGCCCATACTGTACAATTTAAATGGCTATCCCCGCCTCCCTGTTGTAAAACGAGCGCCCAGCCGACCGTCGTACTGAACGCACGCCCCTCGAGCGAAAAATTCGCACACCATACGAACGCTATACGCTCATGTCGTCCAGCCGACAGGAAGCTGTCATACTGGGCATGCGCAGTGCGAATTTTCGTACGAAAATACGCAAAAAACGGGCGTACGCTCGCCCGTCGGACAGCAATTTCGTAGCTCTGGATCAGGCCCATCGGCAGGGACAGGGACAGCAGAGGCTGCTGCAGGATCCGCAGATGGCCCAGGATTGGACAACATACAACTACTTTTTTACAAGTACTTTTTAAAAACAAATATTAATATTAGTTAATAATCTTACAAATGCGCACATGTATTAAGGATAAGGAGAAAAAATGCATAGCATCAAAATCTTAAAAATCATGTATCCAAATGCATACATTTCATTTGTTGTTTAAATTGATATTTAAATTAAAAAAAATTACAAATTTAGCATTATTTGTTATTTGTGTGTTAATAAATGTTTCACACATAGGAAATGACTGCAATACACATACACAATAGACCAAGAAACACATTCAGACCATTAGATGACAACTGAATACAGGGAACTTTACAATACAAAGGAAAACACACTTAAAATATATTTTAAGAAGCCAAAAATACTTACACTTAACAAGATGGATGGTTGTTCAATTTATCAAAAGAATCTATGGTTTGGCAAAGGTTCAGGCAGTACAGACACATAAAATAGCCACAGCCACTAGCAAAACTCATTAGACTCTAAATTAAAATGGAGGTCAAACACTGTTTAAATAGAGTTGAGATCTCGCGAGACTTGAGAAAAGCACGATGATTTGAAGGCAAATCACGGGCTTTGTGTGACTGGAGCCCTATAGTTTAACATTAGAGGCAATGAAGTTGCGACGAGATTGAAGGTAAAAGCGCCGCGATTCCTGAAAAGCAAAATCGACGCATATCGACGGCGCTTAGTAAAAGCGACGCCACATGGAATCTTTGTGTATACGGCGATTTGGCAGAGAAAATCGACCGCAAAGCACCACGATCAATGTCGATTTAAAATTGACTTCTAAAAGAGACCTTTGTAAATAGATTCCATAGAAAGCTAATCAATGTCTTCATGAATCAGCAAAACGCATAATGGGCCTGATCCAGAGCTACGAAAATTGTCAGATTTTGAGCGTTTTTTTCGTATTTTCGTACTGCGCATGCTCAGTATGACAACTTCCGATCGGCTGGACGACATGAGCGGATAGTGGTCGTATTGTGAGCAAAGTGTTCTATCCTATGCAAGTGCTCATTGGACCTGTCACTGAAAAAGTTAATCAGGACAGGGACAATATTTTAAAAGAAATCCATGAGTTCTTGAAAAAAGCTAAACCAGCTTTTAATTTGGACAAAGACACAGATTGGTTGTTAAAGCTTCAAGGTTTGCTTAAACTATTTAAGAGTGATCTTTTGGGGTTTAAAAAACGGAAATACAAAGTGGTAAAAGTCGACTACAAAGAAAACAGAGTATATGCATGGGCCACTAATAACCCTTTTCCTTATATAAAGGGAACATATTGTAGATGGGGTGGCAGGAAGCACAAGGGGAGGAGCAAGAGACCAGAATAGTGCCTGGAAGAAATATTTGTCTTATAACATCTCTTCAAAGGAATTGACAGCTACAGAAATGAACATGTTAAGCAAGGGCCTCAGTTTTGTTGAGACCCATACACTGAATCCTTTCGAGATTGAGATTGAAATCTGCAAATTTCAAAGATTACTTAAACTAAAAGACTTCTTCTACAACAGACAGCAACATGAATTCTCTGTTCAAGAACAGTTTAAGCCAAGATCAAAATTTGAACCCCCTGTGTCAAATCCCTCTATCGAGACATTTATTTGTGTGGTTAGAATAGATATAATTAGTCAGTTGAAACATAATAGATCTAGGTTTTCTAATTTAACAAGTTTAGAAAAAATGGCACTACAGGATCTAAAATCTGACCGGCAGATATGCATACTACCTGCAGACAAAGGTGGTTCAATAGTGGTGCTTAATAGAAATAAATATATTGCAGAGGTGATTAATCAGTTGTCAGACACCAGGTTTTATAAGAAGCTCACTTTTGACCCCACAGTCGAATTTTAAGATCAGACTGACTCTTTTTTTAATTTGGCGATTTTGAGTGGTAAGATATTTGAGGAAACCTCACGATTTCTTTGTTACCGTATAACCAAAGGTGCTGCACAAGGGTTTTTTTCTCCCTTCCTTTTTCAAGCTTTATGGAACCTGAGGATATACAAGAGATAGGAGAAGCTATAAAGAAACAAGAAGGACCCCACAAGAGAACCTTTCACTCACTTGGGGTCCCCTTTAAAAGAAAAAATTGTAAAAGGTACATTTCGATCCCTTAAAGAATAACCAAGTGAAAAATAATCCTTCTAGTAACATTGTATAAACAGAACTGAATAGTCATTATAAATAACATCATAAAGACTAAAAGAAGTGTTTATCTATGCGCTTTAACCTATTCTCCTATTATTGTATTTTGTGACTAACATACATCAGTACCCCCCATTTTTGGGGGATACGGTAGTATATTAGGGGGACATTGGAAGGTGTGATCCCTGTGGGAATTTGGGTGTGGCAGCTAGCGGGAGAGCGCAGCTGAATAACCATCTTTATTAAGTACAAATGCTACTGTTGTTACTGCTTATAATATTTAAGCCAACTCCAAAAAAGGAGCATTATATTTTTGTTATTTTTCTTAGTTTTTTTGTTTTTGTTTTGCTAGGTCTATTAATATCCATGTGAGTATAAAACATTTTGATGATCATGGATCAGAAGCTTATACTGCATGTAAGAGAGTCATAACAAGAAATGTTAACGCTATGGGCAAAATGGAATAATGGTGCTCCAGACCCTGAATTCTAAACCAATTTAATATTAAATCTTACGTTTAAGCCCCCCTTAAGCTTGGTGCCCTGGGCAGCCACCTCTATCACACAACTTTAGTTATGGCCCAGGCATATTATACCTTGCAGTTGAATGGAGAGTGATGAGGCCCAGTACTGGCAATTTTGACATTGACTAGCGAACACTATGGTCCTGTTCATAGCATATTTACTAATAAATATCAGTCTATCAGACTTTGGACCAAATTCACAGTTTGGCATCCAAATTCAGAAGTGTCTAAATACTGGATATATTATGACCCTGTTATTTATCGCTATAGTGTTAGTTATGTAAATAAAAAATAATACTTTAGTTCAATTATTTTATTTTATTTTTTGCTAATTTTCTTTTTGTAACTTGGTGTAACTAGAATGATGTAATTACAGAATTCTAGACAGTATCATTTCCCTGTAGGTCAGCATTTTCTCTTATGTGGGAGATTGTGCAGACACAAATAGCATATAAATAACCCTCTATGTTCTGAGAATTCATTTCTGTTGGAGGGGACATCACAGTTCCCTGTGTATTACTGCAGTGATTGTGAATAACAAGGTAAGGACACAACTCAATTTCACCTGGAAGGATTTCTCATAAAAATAAGAGACCTAAAAAAACACACAAAAAAACATTAAAAAAAAGCTTCCAGTTGAAAATATAATTTTTTTTAATAACACAAAGAATGATGGACAAATATTTCACATTTTGTTAAAAAAATAATATTAATAATATGAGTAATATGCTATTCTACAAAAAAATGTTAATTTATTGAAATTTGGTAGTCTGGTAATTCTTTACAAGTTTCTGGTGACATTTTATTTGTTAATCTGTTTGTTGTAAATTGTAGCATAATCTTGCATAAAGCAGTGTGAGGTTAACATGTTAATTATGATTTTTTTGCATGTATGCAAAATACTTATCCTTATCTTTATATCCTTTATTGCACAAAAAAGGGTTTTGATACAGAATTTGTGAATAAGGGAAAACAAATGCCTGTGTTCACTGGTCCAAATTCATATTAAAATGTGAGGTGTGCAAATAAATTTAAATTATTTTTCAATTGGGGTCATAGGGCTGGATCCAGACTTAAGTAAGTGCTTGAAATTACTTGTGGGCTAAACCATGTTGCAGGGGTAGTCAAATTAATTGTATTCTTTGCATGCAGAGATATATCTTTGAATTGCTTACTGCACACAGATACTGACCAGCTTTACTATCACACTGTTATTTAGACTTGGGATAGGAAACATCACCTCTCAACTCTAATACTGTTTGCAACAGATGAAATATGACTCCCCCTGCAATCAACATGGTTTAGCCCAGGAGTAACTTATTTCAAGCACTTACTTAAATCTGGATCCAGCCCATTATTACGGTTTTTTATATCATTATAGATGTTTGCAAGCACTGTCAAATTTATTTAACCATATTGTATATACAAGTCTACACTTGCACCTGTTCTAATCTTAAGACCGTATTCAGAGATCCGTGTCCTGATCGGTCTGCAAATATACGCACGGCCAGTGCATGCCAAACCCCCTCACACCCATGACATTCCCCTCTCTTAGCTTTCCTCTCAGAGGCTTACGCCTCCATAGACCACCTGTAACTATCCGTGTGCAGTCCGTGCGTATCTTGATAATCACGCCCACTTTTCATCAATTAAATGCCTTTCCCCGCCCATTTTTATTTAAATTATCGCAGGCGTATTTTTACATCGCAGATCCGGATGTGTTTACCAACTTGCGATTCACAAGTCCATCCATAAGGCACTTCCGCACATATAGTCTACGTGAACTACGTAAATAAAGTTACTACACATGCGCTCTTGAAACGTACCTAAAAATACACAAGGAAATCGTTGTGAAAACGGATTTTTGAATACGGCCCTTAGTCTCAGACTTTGGATTAACCAAATATATTAAACGTTAAAGTTATTCATAGACTATTATTTAAAGCTGAGCTAGCTAAACCCACTTCTCAGTGCTAATTGAGGTGTCACAATCCCTGCAATATTCAACATGGTTTTGATCAGCCCCTAAAACATTCCAGTCATCTTTTCCACTGAGTTAAAATGGGACTGTTCACAATTTTTGGGAGTTACTATCTCGTAACTAGTCAGAGAGGGAATGGAGAGAATGACTAGAGTCAGAAATGAGTTACATAATTACAGTGAAACTTTGTCACATATTTTCTACAACAGCAGGGAAATAATAATGAAGAATGACACATCAGGGAGATATTTTCACATTCTGGCATTTTCTGAACATCCAAAAAGCAAAAAAATTATTTTCAGTTTAGTTTTCTTGATATATTTGGTCGGAGTACTGGTGAACTCTTTTATAATCACAGTAATATCCCTGGATCCACATTTACATCATCCTATGTATCTCTTCATCTGTAATTTGTCATTTGTAGATATATTATACACAACGGTCACTGTCCCTAAATTTCTCTACATCTTGTTATCAGGGAATAATATTGTCTCTTTGGAAGAATGTTTTACACAGTTTTATTTTTACGTTGCTGTAGTGTCTACGGAGGAAATTCTGTTATTTGTTATGGCGTATGACCGGTATGTCGCTATCTGTCTCCCCTTACACTATCACCGTATCCTGAGCAAGAGGAACTGTGTTCTGATAACTATTGGAATATGGGTGACAACCTGGATAAACTCATTGCTCCTCACATTCTCAGCATTAGATATGTCCACCTGTCATTCTAATACCATCCACCAGTTCTTCTGTGATGGTAAATCTGTGTTTATAGATCCGTGCACGGCCTCAGACTTGCTTTTAATAGTAATCATTTTAGAAATATTGTTTCTTGGAGTTGGTCCAGTTTCCTGCACTTTAACATCCTACATAAACATTTTCTCAGTTATTCTTCATATGAAGTCCAGAGAAGGAAGAAGAAAAGCCTTCTCCACCTGCTCATCCCACCTCTCCGTCATCACCTTGTACTATACATCAGGTCTATTAGGTTTTCTGTTACCATCATATTCTGATGTTCTGGATTTTGTGATCTCCGCATTCTATACAACAATTACACCCATAATAAATCCCATCATATACAGTCTACAGAACTCTGATGTCAAAGTGGCTCTGCTGAAATTATTTTGTAAGAGACACGTTGCCACTAAATGACAATCTTCTCCATTTCATTTTTTTATGGTTTGAACCCTGTTGATTAATTATAGGATGATGATCATTTTTTGGGGGCTAGTATTTAAAGGTGGAACTGAGTTTGGGGAGCAGGAGAGATGTTTATGCAATACCAAAATATATATATAAAACACACGGAAAGGGAGTCACATTAAGATGATTAGCAGCTGAACTAAAGTAATTGGCCAACCAGCCCTGCTATATAAGGACTAAATTGTAAACAAATATTGTCAGCACTTAAAAACATCTATTTAGCACAAAAAATATAAGTATTAGCTGAATATATAACAAATACTTGGGGTTCAAATGTGAACTCTAGAAAAAGGGCCACACCGGTGGATTAAAACATAACTTTTATTATTGAGAAATAAAATATAAATTGGATGAATTTATAATTGATACAACGAGTGATGTGCAAAAGAAATGTCAACAATAATTATTAATATTGGATTATTAATTATTAATATAAAACCAGGTGATAATAATAAAAGGCCGTAGATAGCATCATATGACAACAGAAAATAATATAGTCTACAAAAGCTCCATATATAAGATACCTGCGAATGACCTCAAAGAAGATAAGCAATTGGATATATAAATATGTTGCAATGAGGACAATTCTGTATAAATACAGACAACCAAATCCACTATTTAAAGAATCCACTATTTCAAATCGGCTTCTGGAAATCATCAGAAAAGTCAGTTTATGAAATACAACAAAGCAGCTTCTCGTAATGCAGCTACATGTCCCAATACATTGCCCAAGGGTAGAGTAGAATAGTGTATTGTGAACTGCAAAATTATATGAATTATGCTGACACTTTAGTTGTGATATGAATGTGATATGGAAAATTAATGTTGAAAAATCTGTTTTTATTATTGTAAATATAAATGAATCCACACAAGGACAATACAGCAGCGATTTATAACACTTTGTAATGTGTTTGGAGTGCCAAATCCTAACAAAGGGGTCTAAAAAAGGTCCCAGAGGGTCAGTCTTCTGGACATAGACATACCGGCCCTGATTCACACCACCGAGGCGTCTTAGGTGCGCATTTTTATGATTTGTTAAACTGGGCGTGTATAGTCACTGTGACTATGAAATCTACGTGGCCCTTAGATTAACTATGTGCAGTCTTTAAAAACAGCACACAGTTTTTTAGGTAAGAGCAGGCATGTCACAGCAGCCTCCCGGGGAAGTTAAGCAAAGTGGGTGGGGGATGGATGTACAGTCAGGTCCATAAATATTGGGACATCGACACAATTCTCATATTTTGGGCTCTATACAGCACCACAATTCATTTGAAATGAAACAAACAAGATGTGCTTTTACTGCAGATTTTCAGCTTTAATTTGAGGGTATTTACATCCAAATCAGGTGAACGGTGTAGGAATTACAACGGTTTCTATATGTGCCTCACACTTTTTAAGGGACTAAAAGTAATGGGACAAGCTAAACAATTCTAAATCAAACTTTCACTTTTTAATACTTTGTTGCAAATCCTTTGCAGTCAATTAAAGCCTGAAGTCTGGAACGCATAAACATCACCAGAAGCTGGGTTTTATCCCTGCTTCAGTTCCTGCTTGTTCTTGGGGCATTTTCCCTTCAGTTTTATCTTCATCAAGTGAACTGCATTCTCAATCGGATTCAGGTCAGGTGATTGACTTGGCCATTGCATAACATTCCACTTTTTAGCCTTAAAAAACTTTTTGTTTGCTTTTGCTGTATGCTTCGGGTCATTGTCCATCTGCACTGTGAAGCGTCGTCCAATGAGTTCTGAAGCATTTGACTGAATATGAGCAAATAATATTGCCTGAAACACTTCAGAATTCATCCTGCTGCTTTTGTCAGCAGTCACATCATCAATAAATACAAGGGAACCAGTTCCATTGGCAGCCATACATGCCCACGCTATAACACTACCACCACCATGCTTCTCTGATGAGGTGGTATGTTTTGGATCATGAGCAGTTCCTTTCCTTATCCATACTCTTCTCTTCCCTTCACTCTGGTACAAGTTGATCTTTGTCTCATCTGTCCATAGGATGTTGTTCCAGAACTGTAATGGCTTTTTTAGATGTTGTTTGGCAAACTCTAATCTGGTCTTCCTGTTTTTGTGGCTCACCAATGGTTTACATCTTGTGGTGAACCCTCTATATTCACTCTTGTGAAGTCTTCTCTTGATTGTTGACTTTGACACATATACACCTACCTCCTGGAGAGTGTTCTCGATTTGGCTAACTGTTGTAAAGGGGTTTTTCTTCATCAGGGAAAAAATCCTTCTATCATCCACCATCTTCTGTCATCCACCACAGTTGTTGTCTTTTGGTGTTGCTGAGCTCTCCGGTGCGTTCTTTCTTTTTAAGAATGTTCCAAACAGTTGATTTGGCCACACCTAATGTTTTTGCTATCTCTCTGATGGGTTTCTTTTGATCTTTCAGCCTATCAGCCTTTCACTATCAGTGCGATAGTGACAGCTCTTTGGATCTCATATTGAAAGTCGACAGCAACAGATTCCAAATGCAAATGTCACACCTAGAATCAACTCCAGACTTTTTACGTGCTTAATTGATGATGAAATAACAAGGGAATAGCCCACACCTGTCCATGAAATAGCTTTTGAGTCGATTGTCCCATTACTTTTGGTCCCTTAAAAAGTGGGAGGCAATTTCTACACCATTCACCTCATTTGGATATAAGTACACTCAAAGTAAAGCTGAAAGTCTGCAGTTAAAGCACATATTGTTTGTTTGTTTCATTTTCATTGTGGTGGTGTATAGAGCCCAAAATATCAGAATTGTGTCGATGTCCCAATATTTATGAACCTGACTGTAGATTAGGCTCAGAGGGAGGGCTGGGAATTCTTTATCCGTATTTTCCCTCCTTAAGATTTATGGGTGCCCTATGGCACTCTTAAGTTTCATTAGGCACTTAAAAATAGGGGTGGGGCAGGGAAGGGACCAGAGAACTTGCTTGGACATGACTGAATAGAGTTCATAAGTGGCCATTCCCCCAACTATGGTATAGGCGTTCCCTCTCTATGTACTCTTTGCACTTTTGTAAAATTCCCTTGAAAACTTAATGCAGTCTTAATGCAGAGTGTTGGAAGTCTGTCTGTGTGAGTGGAAGTCTTTATAGAGCATCCACATAGATGTTTGGATAATGGCGCCCTCTAGTGAATCCCGCCAGATCATTTGCTTAGGTTCTGATTGCAAGAATGTCTGGATCACACCGATAATCTGCTTGTTTAGTAATTGATATGAATTCTTTATTGAGATATTTTTACAATACCCAATACAATAACTACAGTGGATGTTCAGCTGTTATTAATTCTATCATTATTGTTTCTAATTTAATGTTGATGAATTTACTAAATTAGACTTTTATTACATTGGGGATGGTTTCGAGAAACAATTTACCTTATACTATAATTGCAATCACGTGAACATACCTGTATAATGTTTCATTGTATTCATATTATTGGGCCTGATCCCGATTTACTTGTAAATTCCATACAGAGGCTATCATATAGAATTTGTGATTCATAATATCAGAGAGCAGGACAAATAAATGACATTGTTAATTATTATGTTGTTAAAAGGGATTTATTTAAATGACCTGTTTGTTGGGGGTTAGGTTTAGTTTGTTTACTAATGGCACAGCCGCTTATCAACGGTGGACACTGCCTAAACGTCATAATAGAGAGGGCTCAATCTTTTTAGTGGTGCTCAGCTGGGTTTAGGTTTTGCCCTTGGTCCCAAATTTTAGATAATATAAACATCTAAAGCAGAAAACGTCCAAAGCAGAATTATGTCTCAACACAGCGGATGGGCTCCCTTAACATACGTATACGCTATGGGCTACAGAATGGTAATCATACTGGCATTCCAAGCATTATGTATGATTCAGAATTCTGTATGTGGGCCTTCCACATGCAGAGACTTACGGTAGGGTCCTGCATGCAGAAGGCCTGTATGTGGGAGGGAAGTGCAGCGGCTGTATACATTAATCCTGGAATAAAGTAGAAAATTGTATTCATTTCCAAAGACTGGTGGACCTACAGCAAGAACCTACAGTAAAACTTCTGATCCTTAAAAAAAACATCCAATACATAAGATGACAATGGATAAATGAGCATCTTTGCAATGGGTGCAGTTTACTACTCCAATGATCTGTCTTTTGTGGCACTACAGCGATGGCTGCCATCAGTTATCAGAGTCCAATGGTGATGTTACACCGCAACCTGCTGTGCTTGCTGCTGTGAGCTACTGATGGTGATGTTAGTGGGAAGTCTGACGTCTTCATTTGTGGCAGTGGTCAGGTATACTAGCTTCTAGGACGCAAGAATGCCTTCTACTTCCAGTGTGCTGTGGCTCACATTGCTGAGCTTTCAAAGCTTGTTTACCGGATGAGTTCCAATCAGTACCGGGAGGTTGGTTCTGAGATGTCCTCCCGACTGGACAGCCTCCCTATAAATAGGCCAACCCCACTGGTTATATCGTCCTGCTTCCTTGCCAGGAAGTTCAGAGGTCTGGTTTGGTACAGAGAAAGGGGGAAGGTCTATATTTTCACCTGAGTAAGAGGACACGCACTTGCCAACATCAGCTTTGCCACATACCTATGTCTTATGTCTGGATGTGTACACAGCAAGAGGGAACACCCACACAGTCACCTGAAAAGAGGGAATGGCCAATTATGACCTCCACCCTCTGTTTGTGAAGTGTCAGTGCTCTTGGATCTGTATGGGTGGGAATGAGTTCTGATGAATTACCACTGATCATCACTTGTGTTCTTTGTGGAAAAAGCAGCCGCAGTTCAACAAAATGAAATGAAAGATGTCCGATCTCAGACGTTTTTCTATGGCCCTTTAAATTTTATTATATTTTTTCTAAGCCATAATGTATTGTTTTAGTATTAGATATTTAATAAAAAAAAGAAAACTAATTGGGTTACAATTTTCTTTTTTTTTCTTTTTTTAAACTATTTGATGATGGATGATGTAAGTCCAGACAGTATAATTTCCCTGTAGGTCTGGGGTTTTCTTTCTAGTGTGGGACATTGTGGAGAGAGGTTACATTACAGGACCCTGTATATTACTGCAGTGATTGCAATTATTAAGGTAAGAACAAAACTCAGTTACACAGGAACAATTTCCTATTATAATAAGAGATCTGGTTTTTATATTGCAAAAAAAAATATTATTTGTGAATAATACATGACCAATCTAAGACAAACATGTAAAATGTTCATGAGTAATATTTATCTCTCAGGTTAATCCATAAAACAATGTAATGTATACAAGCATAATGCATCATTTTATTATTGTGGGCATCTTAATCTGACAATCCTTCGCAATTTTCTTGTAACCTTTTATTGTCAATCTGCAAATTACAACATAAGCTTTCTATTTAGGTTATTTATCAGATTAATCCTGAGCAAAATCGATAAACTTAACTTATACAAACCATGCTACAGTGTGAGGGCATATATTAATTGTTATTTAAATATCTATTTATTGTAATCGCAAACTATCATTTAGTTAAGCTAGAAAATGCCACTTCTCATTACTAATTCTGTTTCCACCATCACCTACATCATTGAACAAGGTATTGCCAGGATTAGGATTTCATCTACTTTTGCTGTTACTCTCAAGTACTGGATCAGCCCCAATATCACCCAGTCACTTTGCCACTCAGGTATTCACATTGTAAAAGCAGATGGAACTGTTCAGATACATTAAGGAAAGTATCTTGA
Source organism: Limnodynastes dumerilii (assembly GCA_011038615.1). Classification (NCBI taxonomy): domain Eukaryota; kingdom Metazoa; phylum Chordata; class Amphibia; order Anura; family Limnodynastidae; genus Limnodynastes; species Limnodynastes dumerilii. Next base: position 53,766 of record WWET01006201.1, read on the forward strand.
ATAAGAACTAGAGAGGGAATGGAGAGAATTACCAGAGTCAGAAACGCGATATAATATATACGAGCAGGAAAATAATAATGGAGAATCAGACATCAGTGAGATATTTTTACATTCTGGCATTTTCTGATTATCCGAAAACAAAAATATTTATTTTGGGTTTTTGTTTTGATATATTTGGCGGGAGTACTGGTGAACTCTTCTATATTCACAGCAATATGGCTGGATCCACATTTACATCATCCAATGTATCTCTTTATCTGCAATTTATCATTAGTAGACATATTATTCACAACGGTCACTGGGCCTAAATCAGAGGCTGAAAATGAGAACTTAAAGTTACACCTGGGCAAAACCATGTTGATTTCAGGGGGAGTCAAGTTAATGTTATTCTATGCATGCAGGGAGAATGCTTTGCTTTTACTTATTGCACACAGAGACCTGATCAGCTTCACTTTTAAACTGCTAATTAGACTTGAGCTGGGAAACATCACCTTTTAACTATAATACTGTGGCAACAAATGAAATTTGACTCCCCTGAAATCAACATGGTTTAACCCAGGTGTAACTTTAAGTTCTTATTTAGCCTCTGAATCAGGGCCACTGTGCCTAAATTTCTCTACATCTTGTTATCAGGAAATAAAATGATCTCTTTTGAAGAATGTTTTACACAGTTTCATTTTTATTTTGTAGTGGGCTTTACGGAGGATATTGTGTTATTCATTATGGCGTATGACCGATACGTCGCTATCTGTATCCCCTTATACTATCACCGTATCATGAGTAAGAGGAACTGTGCTCTGATAACTGTTGGAATATGGGTGACGGCCTGGTTAAAATCATTGCTCCTCACACTCTCAGTGATATAGATGTCCACCTGTCATTCTAATATCATCCACCAGTTCTTCTGTGATGTAAAATCAATGATTATGATCTCCTGCACAGGTTCAGCACCGCTTTATATAGTGATTGCATTAGTATCAATGTTATTTGGAGTTGGACCCTTTTTATTTAGTTTCTTATCCTACATAAACATTTTCTTGGTCATTTGGCGCATGAAGACCAGTGATGGAAGAAGAAAAGCCTTCTCCACCTGCTCATCCCACCTCTCCGTCATCACCTTATACTATATGTCAGCTGTGTTAGGTTTTCTGTTACCATCATATTCTGATGTTCTGGATTCTTTGTTCTCCACATTCTATACAACAATTACCCCCATAATGAATCCCATCATATACAGTCTACAGAACTCTAATGTCAAACTGGCTCTGCTGAGATTATTTTGGCAGAGACACATTAGCCAGACTTAGTGCTAGGTTTACTAAACTGCAGAAAAGGGAAAATGAAGATGTTACTCATAGCAACCAGTCTGATGCTTACTAACATTTTCTAGTATGAAAAATGAATGTGAGAGCTAGAATCTCATTGGTTGATATGGGCAACATCTACATTTTTCATATTCCGCAGTTTAGACAATCTAGCCCTAAGAGTCTAATCCTGCTGGGATGCACACCCTATGGAATAGTGTATTTCTGTGTTATTTTACATGTACAGAAAATGGAGCATGCAATTACAACATCTAAGACATGAGTGCTAGCAATACAGCGACCACAGTGTATATCAAAGGTGTACTTTGTGTGCTTACATATTAGCATTTGCACCAACCAAAGGTCACGTCTAAGTCCAGGGATCTTCTGATGGCTGACATTCCACAACTTACTTTGGACCTTATTAGATATGTTCCTTAAGCAATACACACATGGTATACTACTATTCAATATCATAAAGTGAGATTGCTGTCACATAATGGAGGAGCGGCTAATTCACAGGTTTGGGCATACAATAACTGGAGGTGCCCCACTATTATTTTCATATTTACACTTAAGTAAGTGTAGAATTTTTGGGCCGGATCCTGAAATCCGGCTGATAGGAGACATACATAAGTCATTTGCGTAAGTCGACTGTCAGGGAACATCTGCACATATGCATGGCAGATGTTCCCTGTGTATAAGTACAGAACTTTCACTTACGATGGCTCTATCCCCGAGGCAGGGGAAGCCCTGTTATGACTAGGTTTGTGACCGTATAGTCGAAGACCTAGTCGTAACAGATAAGGTATTAATCTGGACCCTCATGTAAAGTGTACGGGAGTCTTGATCTTCCCCATATGTGCAGATTTTTACGCTCAGCAAACCTGTGCATTCCTAGAACCCAAATATATACGTTGAAACCCTGGCCGACTGATGCATATAAACGGACGTCTGACTTAGGAATAACGCACAGCCGTAACGAGTCCCGAATGCATGGCTAGAGGGGCAAGACTCCTAATGCAAATGAGCGCACACGGGCTACTAATGTACAGTATGGGAGTGAGTTAGGACTGATTCATAGGTAGAAGAGCCTTGTGTAAGCTAACATATGCACAGGAAAAGTTAAGGTCCCTGACAATTCATAAGCTGTACTGTATTGTTGGCTGTGAGACCATGCGTCTTCTCTTACTTAGTTCAGACCACACCTGCTGCGTGTTTATAATCAATGGATGTGTGTTTTTAAATGAAACAAATAAAATCTCGTTTATTTTATCCTATGCTGATTTTACATTTTGTAACATTTTAAAGGTGCCATTATTTGCTTTGATTTTGTGAAATTTTTTTTCAATTACAATTAATTTAGTGAACAAACAAATGCTTTATAAAAGTCTCTATATATAGTGGATCTTTTTATCTCTAGCTGCATGCAGTATGCATTTATGAGTATTGTAATAATATGATTAATCTTATTTCAAAATGTATATTTAATGGTTTCTTTTGTTAACATATGTTAATATAAGTACAATTTTTTTTATAAAGCCTAAGTTTAGTTACGTATCGATAAGTAATTTTAAGCACCTAAACACATGTCCAATTCACAGTTTATAAATTCTGCACGTACCTAATTATACATAGGAAAGATTTATGTCTGTAACTTGCACTGCCAACACAGGGGTTGTGGTTAATTGGATTATTTATTTATTCTGAATCGGTATTGTGGATTATTCATGTGCGTATATTTAAGTAAGTTCGCAATTTGCTCTTAAGTGTGAATCAGGTCCTTTGTCTGTATTGCTTAAGAAAAACGTCTATTTGGGCTCCAGCTTAAATGTCATCATTTCATTCCTTTTAGAGTTTGAGAGGAAAAGTTTCAAAGGTCTCTGAATTTGTGTCAGTTTTTTTCTTTTATTAAACCAAGTAATAACTTATCCTGCAGGTTCTTAGATTTTCTTAGGTTTTCTGAAACCACCTTTAGCTCCCTAATTGATCAGAAATTTCATCCAATGTCAGAATTTGTTCTTGCAGATTTTTTTTTTTCTAATCCTTCTCTGCATAGCTATTGTAATGAAAAGCAAGCAAAAGATTTTGGTCCCAGGTGTCCTGTGTTGGTAATATGGTTTTCTTATATTTCAGGAGGGTACTTCAATAAATGACATTTACCTCTCTCATTGTCTTTTCTAAAAGTTATTCAGGGTATCCATGGGAAACCAGTTCTTGTTGGTGTGGAGTGAATCTACATTACATGTGAGCAAATAATAGTGTAGTTGTCACACCACACTATTAACCATGTTTAAAAAGTGAGGACCAGATTTACTATGCTGTGGGTTTGGAAAAGTGGAGATGTTGTGTATAGCAACTAATCAGATTCTAGCTCTCACTTTTCTATTACATACTAGAGAATTTAATGTAGAATCTGAATAATTGCTCTAGGCAACATCTCCACTTTTTCAAACCCATAGCTTGGTAAATTTAGCCCCAAGTGCTATCCTAGATATAGGATTTGGTGGACATAAAGTTGTAACTTGGGGGTCTACAAAGAAAGAGAAAGAGGGAGTGGTGGTAAGTGACCCTACACCAGGGATAATAGATCGCTCAGGAGCTGTGGTAAAATTTTTGTGTATTTTGGGTAAGTAGATATGACTTTCTGGGTATTGTCTGTCTTCAAAAGAAGATGTCAATGTTCTATCAGGTAAGATTCAGGGTTATTTGAGAGGATCCAGTAGAAATGTCTATTACTCAGTTTCCTGTAGGCTTCTGTGGCACCCCTGCACTGTTAGTGCTAAAGTTGATAGGCAGCACAAGGGGAGAGAGAGATCCGGGAGACAGTATAAACTGCAATACAATACAAACCATATACCTTAGGTACACATACCTTACAGACACAGGGCCGTATTCAGAGATCCGATATTAATGAAAGTTCCGTGCGTATATTTATGATCGGATCGATTTTGCATCAACTGGGCATGCGTAGTAATAGTGATACGCCGTCCGGCGGAAATCTACGAACCGAAGGATTAACATAGAAATAGGCGGGGGGAGGCATTGAGATGAGGGAAAGTGGGCGCGATTACAGAGTTAGGTTCCTAAATATACGCAACTAATAGACATAAGGTCGAAAGTGACTGTGGCCAGATAGGGCAAGGTGGAAGTTTAGGTCCGGCCAGAGGTTGCGAGGGGAGTGACTGTTTTTTCAGGGGGATGTAACTTACTCCGACCTGCCACTTAGATGCATATATTTGCGATCCCATCACCGACGGATCTCTGAATCAGGCCCATTATCCTAGTGACCACTATACCATACCCTTGCATGTACTCCCCCTTATGTGTCTCCAGTCTCCCAATATTCCCATCTTGTCTCTGCAGCCCCCCAATTTCCCCATCATGTCTCTGCAGCCCTCAGAGTCCCCATCATGTCTCTGTAGTCCTCAGTATCCCCATCATGACTCTGCAGCCCATCAATTACCCCATCATGTCTCTGCATCCCTACTATTTCCCCATCATGGCTCTGCAGCCTCTCAATTTCCCCATTATATCTCTGAAGCCGCCCTCCCAATATCCCCGTCATGTCTCCGAAGCCCCCCCATTATCCCCATCATGTCTCAGTATTCCTCATAATTTGCCTCTAGCTCCCCTCAATATTCCCCATTATGTGCCTCCAGCCCCCCCTCAGCATTCCCCGCCATATACCTCTAGCCCCCCTCAGTATTCCCCATAACGTGCCTTCAGCTCCTTCCATTCTTCCCCATCATATGCCTCCAGCCCCTCTTAGTATTCCCCATTATGTGCCTCTAGCTTCTTTCAGTATTCCCCATCATATGCCTGCAGTTCCCTTCCCTCCCCCCAGTATTCCCCATAATATGCCAACAGTTCCCCTCCCCCCGAGTATTCCCCATAATATGCCTCCAATTCCCCTCCTTCCCCCCAGTATTCTCCTT
>WWET01006202.1:3907-20034 GCA_011038615.1 Limnodynastes dumerilii
CCAAACCTTTATCTGGGGTCTCTGCACACAGAAATTCTTGAGTTGGATTTTTGGAATATGCAGCTTCATATATTAAAAGAAGGAAAGTTCATTATGTATTAAATGTAATATATTCCATATCTAGAATTTGATTTCTAAAGCACCAAGGGACACACAGAGTGACATTATAATCCCACACCATATAGTCAATGGTCAGATATAGTGACACTAAGTACTCTCTTTGTTAACCTCATAAATTCTGTTATTTTCCAGCTATAACAGGGATGAGTTGGGGTGCAAACCCATCCACGGGGATGAATTGGGGTGCAAACCCATCAACAGGTAAACTTTCCCATAGTATTCTATATAGATAAAAAAACTTTATTATTTTTAAAACAAATGAAAGTGTAATAATTCTATTAATTGTTAATAATAATGATATTCCATTACATGCTATCCTACTATTCCTGTTATATAAAGCAGAGCAGTAATCAGTAAGTGTAACTGTCTAGCATTGTTCTAATGTAACAATATGTTGTAAGAGAACATATATAGTTAACCTAATTAATGGGGATGGAACTTAGAAGGGGAGACTTAGGGTTATGCTGCAGGAAGGGGAAGGATCGCAGAAAGAGAGACTTAGGGCCAGATTTACTAAGCTGCGGGTTTGAAAAATTGGAGATGTTGCCCATAGTGCCAAGGGCAAAAAGGAAAAATTATGCCTCCTGACCCTGAATTCCAAGCCAATTTAACCATAAATATTAACTTACTGGTGCCCCCTTAAGAATTGCACCCTGGGCGGCCGCCCCTGTCTCACACCCCTAGTTACAGCCCTGGTTGGGTCAGATCCCCCACAATTGCGTGTACATCATTTCTGAACATGCACCATGCAAAATCTCAGCGAGATATGCTACTCAATACACCTCTGGATTACCCCCTCTTTGTACTTTACTACACATAGGTATAAAGAAGGCTCGTATTGCCCGTGATAATATCATTGCAAAAGCTCTAATCATAGGTGATAAACAAAACTACTAAAATTCCTGAAGCATAAATCACCTCCTTACCACATTGTTGGAGAAATGTTTCCAAATTTATATACAAAATACTGTATATGATTACACTGTTATTTATAGTTACAATTACATAACAGTTAAATCATCAAATAAATGGTTAAAAATAACCACCACGATTTTTTTGCATCATAAGAACCCATTTTGGGATTCTGGGCCTGATTCAGAGGCTGAAAATAAGAACTTAAAGTTACACCTGGGCAAAACCATGTTGATTTCAGGGGGAGTCAAGTTAATTTTATTCTATGCATGCAGGGAGAATGCTTTGCTTTTACTTATTGCACACAGATACCTGATCAGCTTCACTTTTAAACTGCTAATTAGACTTGAGCTGGGAAACATCACCTTTTAACTATAATACTGTTGCAACAAATGAAATTTGACTCCCCAGAAATCAACATGGTATAGCCCAGGTGTAACTTTAAGTTCTTATTTTCAATCTCTGAATCAGGGCCTCTGTGTTTAGTTTCATTTTAGCACTATTCCTTTTAACATACCAGGATACAACATATTTCTTTTAACATAAAATTAAGTATACCCTAATCTATTATTTTTTTTCTTAATACTTGCAGATAAAGCAGAGAATCCTGAACAGCCAGAAGGTAATTACATTCTTACAATGTTTTCATGTGTCTCGCCATGAACATAAGTTTAATAAGAAACTGCACTAATCAGGCACACCAGTAGGGGGAACACTGGAGCCACCAGGGCTGACCACTCTGCAGATAGGTGGACTGTGCATGCAGGGTTCAGTCATATCCTCAGTGCATGTGCAAAGCTGTGATTGCCCTCTTCATTTTCAATATTTTATATCACTTAGCGCCACTGCATGATTAACCATTAGGCTGAGTAGGCTGCAGCCTAGAGCGTGTGGCTGTAAGGGGCACCACCAGGAGTTTCTTAGAGAGAGGGACAGAAGCTTATATCTCTGAAATAAGTAAATTGTAACTATATAAAAACGTTCCTCTAGGGTGCCAATAACTCTCAAGCAGACCCTGCTTACCGTAACCTAATGTACACAAAAGCCTCAATTAAACATTTATTTTTAAAAGAATCATAGTCTGCGCCACATACACACATTTCAAGTAAAGCTTCTTTTAAGAGGCGGCTTTACAACAGTGGTTCAGGTTTACTATAATTTGTATTTATTTGTACTGCAAAACACAACATGTCTGTTCATAATGAGAGATATTACCTCTTCCATAATTGTTCTGAATATCTATACATGAAATTGCAGTTGAAAATGCAGACACTGAGGGCCGGATTCAATTAAGAATACGCGCCGAAAAAGATGGGAAAAAATTTGCGCTGCGCATTTTCCTGTCCATTACGGTAGCTGATTTTTATGCGCACCTCTATGAGGCGCCATTAGCTTTGCACCAGAGTTATTTGCGGTGCAAAGCTTATTGAATCTTACTCTATGTTTTCTTTCTCCATTCTTTAGGGGGAATATTGCTTTGTGTCATTAAAAATGCATTTACAGTTTGCCTTGTTCAGTCACACATTTTGACATGTTTTACCAGCTAATCGTCTTAACTGCTAATTATAGCATCTGGCTCCTTAATGGAGAGCAAAGCTTCCTGCTACACTATATTAGTAGCTTGCCATGGCTCTGTAGATGCTGCTAGATGGCGTAGTATCGGTGGAGATCCGTTATTACAGATAGTGGCTCCGGTTGATCACCACCACCATTGCTCCCCGGCACGCTACTAATATAATAATAATGTAGCAGGTGGCCGTGGCTTTGAAAGTTAATGTAATGGGGGCTCCCCAGGGTGCAGTTTTTATCTCCATAGGGGCGTCTCTGACCTAATTTTAAAACTTATTGTCAACATGATGTGTCTTTCTCTTCTATCTGCCCTTGTGTTCAAAACTTTGAAATATGTAAATTGTAGAAGCTGCAGCTGCATTACACCATTCAAGCCATTTCCCTATACATATCTATTTGCATGTTTCAAATGTGTACTCAAAATGCTATGCAAAAATCCTGGATCAGGTCAAGAATATACCATGTGTATTAAAGAACACATTCCTTCTCTAATTATGGGCAGTGAGATGCCATGGCTTTTGGGAGATGTAGTTTTCTCTTTTGACTTCAGTAGTGTGTTATTGTCTTCACTAACCTTAAAAGAACTTTCACTACAAAAATAAACAGTAACGAGTATTATGATAATTAATACATATCACCACTATAACAAACAAAGAGTTCAATGAAATAATATTCTCGTTTTTTTTAGGATTTTTCTCCAAATGGGGGTGAAGAATCCACACCCTGAATTTTACACCACTTTCTTAGAAGATAAATCAAAAGGATTCATTGTTAGAGACAAATAGACATTATATTCTTTTCTACATATTTTCAGATCTTGTCTTGCTGTAATATTTTCTCAGAAAAATTTTCTCATATCTTAACAATGTATAGAAAAAGTGCTTTCCTTAAACTTTCAAACTTTTAATAAACAGTAAAATATATTAGCTAGAAAATAAAAGCATTATCTTTAAAAAAAAACCTCTGTATTTTTTGTCTTTTTTTAAGTTGTCTTTTGTATATTAATATGCCTCCCTTCACACACATACAGGAATGTAGTTTGTTCCCATTTACCTACAGCAAAGAGCCCTATTATTGAAATCACAAACATGTTATAAAGCTGTCCATAGTTCTTATTAATCACGTAAGGAATAAATGCGTTGTACTGCTAAGGACGGACATTAGTTCTTCGGTGCTGTACAGGATGAGATAATTTGCTTAAAGATATTTTTCACAATAAACATATTTGGACACATATTAAATGTCCAGTATCTACATCAAATATTCCACAAGTTTCCTAGAATGTTTTCCCCTTGATGCAAATGAAGAAATAACCTCCTAACAATGGCAAAGCCCAATACTTTTCCTGGAGCATAGGCAACATTTTTCTTACACTTGGTTGCCAGCATATCTCCTAAAACACCTGGGGCCAGATTTACTAAGCTGCAGGTTTGCAAAAGTAGAGATGTTGCGCATGGCAACCAATCAGATTCTATCTCTAACTTTTCTATTACATACTAGAGAATGTCAGATAGAATCTGATTGGTTGTTATGGGCAACATCTCCACTTTTCCACAAACCTGCAGCTTAGTAAATTTGTCCCTTTATCTTTTAAACTGGAGAAGAGGTCTAGTAGGCTCTGCTCAACACATTATACTAGCCTCTCATACATTGACACATGTCAGAATATGAATTTACTGAGCCATAAAAATGGTAAGTGTGCTTCAGTGTCTAACAGCTGTTTAAGCATTCATTAGGACTAAGGGGCTGATTCAGAGTTACGAGCATGTGCGATGCGGAATCGCACATGCTCATTTGACTACGGGCTATTCAAGGATGCACATCCGTGCATCCTATAGCCCACTCTGAATAGCACGTAAGGTGCTGTTCAGAGTAGTAGTCGGATGTGCAAGGCACATCCGACTTGGTAAAAAGAAAAGTGAGCCTTAGTAAACATTAAAACATTAAACAATAAAACATTCCCTCCCCGGCCGCCCCGCCGCCGCAGCCCATGTGTAAACAAATAAATAAATAAAAATATATGCCACCAGTGCCCCATCAAAACAAACAACACAAGCCACCGGGGCACCATAATAAATCAAAATATATGCCACCAGTGCCCCATCAAAACAAACAACACAAGCCACCGGGGCACCATAATAAATCAAAATATATGCCACCAGTGCCCCATCAAAACAAACAACACAAGCCACCGGGGCACCATAATAAATCAAAATATATGCCACCAGTGCCCCATCAAAACAAACAACACAAGCCACCGGGGCACCATAATAAATCAAAATATATGCCACCAGTGCCCCATCAAAACAAACAACACAAGCCACCGGGGCACCATAATAAATCAAAATATATGCCACCAGTGCCCCATCAAAACAAACAACACAAGCCACCGGGGCACCATAATAAATCAAAATATATGCCACCAGTGCCCCATCAAAACAAACAACACAAGCCACCGGGGCACCATAATAAATCAAAATATATGCCACCAGTGCCCCATCAAAACAAACAACACAAGCCACCGGGGCACCATAATAAATCAAAATATATGCCACCAGTGCCCCATCAAAACAAACAACACAAGCCACCGGGGCACCATAATAAATCAAAATATATGCCACCAGTGCCCCATCAAAACAAACAACACAAGCCACCGGGGCACCATAATAAATCAAAATATATGCCACCAGTGCCCCATCAAAACAAACAACACAAGCCACCGGGGCACCATAATAAATCAAAATATATGCCACCAGTGCCCCATCAAAACAAACAACACAAGCCACCGGGGCACCATAATAAATCAAAATATATGCCACCAGTGCCCCATCAAAACAAACAACACAAGCCACCGGGGCACCATAATAAATCAAAATATATGCCACCAGTGCCCCATCAAAACAAACAACACAAGCCACCGGGGCACCATAATAAATCAAAATATATGCCACCAGTGCCCCATCAAAACAAACAACACAAGCCACCGGGGCACCATAATAAATCAAAATATATGCCACCAGTGCCCCATCAAAACAAACAACACAAGCCACCGGGGCACCATAATAAATCAAAATATATGCCACCAGTGCCCCATCAAAACAAACAACACAAGCCACCGGGGCACCATAATAAATCAAAATATATGCCACCAGTGCCCCATCAAAACAAACAACACAAGCCACCGGGGCACCATAATAAATCAAAATATATGCCACCAGTGCCCCATCAAAACAAACAACACAAGCCACCGGGGCACCATAATAAATCAAAATATATGCCACCAGTGCCCCATCAAAACAAACAACACAAGCCACCGGGGCACCATAATAAATCAAAATATATGCCACCAGTGCCCCATCAAAACAAACAACACAAGCCACCGGGGCACCATAATAAATCAAAATATATGCCACCAGTGCCCCATCAAAACAAACAACACAAGCCACCGGGGCACCATAATAAATCAAAATATATGCCACCAGTGCCCCATCAAAACAAACAACACAAGCCACCGGGGCACCATAATAAATCAAAATATATGCCACCAGTGCCCCATCAAAACAAACAACACAAGCCACCGGGGCACCATAATAAATCAAAATATATGCCACCAGTGCCCCATCAAAACAAACAACACAAGCCACCGGGGCACCATAATAAATCAAAATATATGCCACCAGTGCCCCATCAAAACAAACAACACAAGCCACCGGGGCACCATAATAAATCAAAATATATGCCACCAGTGCCCCATCAAAACAAACAACACAAGCCACCGGGGCACCATAATAAATCAAAATATATGCCACCAGTGCCCCATCAAAACAAACAACACAAGCCACCGGGGCACCATAATAAATCAAAATATATGCCACCAGTGCCCCATCAAAACAAACAACACAAGCCACCGGGGCACCATAATAAATCAAAATATATGCCACCAGTGCCCCATCAAAACAAACAACACAAGCCACCGGGGCACCATAATAAATCCAAAACATATGCCACCAATGCCCCATAATAAATTAAAATACAAAACACCAATGCCCCCTAATAAATACAAAAAGAATCCACCAATGCCCCCTAATAAATATCAAAACAAGAAACCAATGCCCCATAATAAAGAAAAACATGCCCCAATTTACATTAAATATACAGTAAAATCGTGACATATAAATCCCCTTTACCAAAATGTAAAATATAAAAAAATTCCCCAAAAAGTGTCTATTAAATAAATAAAAAGAACCTTACCTGTTCTGATGGGGGTTCCGGTCCAGTCTTCTAAGCTTTTAATCCGATGGGGTGTTCTTGGCAAAACAAAAAACCCTATTGGAGCGCCGCTTACTATGTCCTGCAAGCAGGACATCCCCGGCGCTAATGACAGGTTGGCTGGCATTGGGTTATATATATACCCTCTGCCAGCGTGGGAAATGGCCAAAGTCTCACGATGCAAATTGTGATTTCCCATGCTGCATGATTTCATGGGAAATCCGCCAGCAATCCGACTTCCTTCCGCATGTAGCGCATGCGCAGACCTTTCAACAAGCATCGCATCCGTGTGAAATTCACACGGATGCGATACTCTGAATCAGCCCCTAAGTGTACATGAAGCAGACGAGTCTATAGATTACCAGGTTAATTTGTGGCTCATTTGCAAGAACACCTTGGGAATGAGCCAAAATCTCTTAACATCCCAATGCCACCATATTTCACATAGATTTGATCCATACAGCTGCGACCTCTTGACAATTTGCTGCAATTTCTGATTAGTAAGGGCTATTGTCAATCTCTTCAACTTGTCTTTCTAATCAGAAATTGCTTGCTATGCACTAAAGCATGTTGTCCCATCTCTTTCAATTAGCTGCCTGCTTACCTTTCCAGCCACTGTCTACATGCCATCTACAGGCTGGACTCCATACCATGCCAAGGTTCTGCTCTTGGCTCAGTTATTTTCTGCCTGTATATTTCCTCCATCAATGAGCTCATCTAATCAATAGTTTAACAGTATGCGCATAGGTCTGATTTTCTTTCATTAATATCTCTTTCCTTCTCCCCCTCTCTCTCTCTCTCTCTCTCTCTTTCTACTCTCTCTTTCACTCTTTCTTTCTTTCTCTCTCTCTCTCTCCCTCTTTCTCTCGCACTCATCTCTCTCTCACACACACATGCTCTCTCTCCTTTCCCTCCTCCCTCCCTCTTTCTCTCTCTCCCCCTCCCTCTTTCTCTCTCTCTCTCTCGCACACACTCTTTTTCTCCCTCTTTTCTCTGTCTCTCTGTCTCTCTTTCTCTCTCTGTCCCCCCCTCTCTCTTTTCTCTCCTCTCTATCTCTCTCTCTCTCTCCCCCTCCTCACCTCTCAACTCTCTCTATCCACCCTCATATTTACAACTGTCTTTCTGGTATATGATATATGGCATGGCACATCCTTTTTGAGCCTTATGATTGAGTCCAGCATCTTGAACCATTGAGAGTTAAAATATGTTTGAGTTTATTCTTATAACAATGTATTCCAGATTTCATATTGCCATGCATTTATAGCATCCAATGTCATAAGCAGCCAAGTAACACCAATACATCTCTAAGTGGGGTTGGCATCTTTTATTTGACAAGTTTACTTTGTTACTTCACAATTTCCCCTTAAAAATGTTGGGCCTTTGCTGTTGCTGCGATCAAAGTCTATACAGAAAGAAGTGGGTGAAGAGACAGAAAGAACCTATGTAACTTTATCAACAACATTATGGACACATGATGACAACATTTGCATAAATAAACATAGTTGAGAACATTGGTTGCATTAAAAAACTAACACAAGTGTAATAACTATCTGTTGCAAGTTCAGGTTGAAATCTGATATTAATGTTATTTGGGTACTTCCTTATCTTTGCGGCCCCCTGCTGGAGGCCGCTGGTTATGCTACTCGCGTAAGGGTAATATTTTACGTTCTGTTTTTGGTCCATAAGCCTTCCGAATATGATCAGCCCTCCCCGGCCCTGCACCACAGTGTGTAGACTGATTTCGGGGGGGCCCACAACAGAGCTGCTGTTGAAGATCTTCCATTTTACACGGCCCCTCTCTCGGGTCTCCTGAATGTCCAAGGCGTACATCTGCATGGGTTTGCAGTTCATGCTCTGCTATAAGAGTTTCCCCTCGTTGAGTTACTGAGGATAGTGATTTCTTAGGCGACGGGCAATAGGGGAAAGGGAATGGGCATCGCTTTGGGCCGAGGCCGGACGGGCAGGCGCTGCTTCAGTCCCACTGCTGGATAAGCCTGGGGAGGAAAGGGTTGGAAGGCTTATTTACTGAGTGAGGACCTGCGTTTGATGGGGAGACTGTGAGGAAATGGCCAGGGCCCGAACAGCCTCCAGCCCACGACGTAGCACCCCTGGCGACACCGTTCCAGATTGCATGGAAGCGAGGCGTGGCGGGGTATGGACCCCATTGGTCTGCTCGGATAGGGTCCTAATTGCAGTGGAAATGGAATAGGTCATGTTGGAGGGTCTGAATATGTTTCATCATGAATTGGACATCCCTCTAAATGTTTTTGGGCCCATTTCAATTAAAAACACACAATATACAGTGCAAGCAGCTACCAAGACAAAGGACAGAAGAATCAATGCAAGTTAGGGGAGAGGTGGGGGCTTGTATCATGATACATATAGAACCCTTATATGAGAGTTAATTTGAGTACAAGTAGGGTTGAATAAAAAGCTTTATAATGGAGCATATATTTTTTTAAGTTTGAAAACAGTTTATTATCTCTTGATCTTCAAAATTCTGTGAAATATAAAGGATTTTTGCCTGCTTAATAAACAGAGCTCTGGATCTAATCCTGAACAACAAATGTATGAAATATAGACTTTTTGAAGTAATATTTCTCTATTGAATTACAAGGACAATCATTATTACTACTTCTGATACATGAGAAAAGTGTTTTTTCCATATATACAAAAACCAATCTATGCACCATTCCTGTGATTGTATAGTAAAATCAGAAGTAAATATATAGGACCAAGAGGAGGAAATAAAGAATAAACACACACACACACACCCTCTGCTATGCAACAGGAATATTGACAACAATAATCAGGTACAATAGTTTATTTTTCATTAGTTAAAGTAAATATTGCAGAAAAATTTATTGATTTATTTTGTTTTATTTACATTTCTAAGATACTGTAACAGAGTTAGTTATAAGAGAAAACAGCTGTGAAACATAACAATGACTATACCGGATTATATTGGACTATACATAATATTTCTTTAGAGGTGATAGAGAAGAAAAGGACTTTAAGGTAGAGAAAAACATACATTGGAGTGACAGATTCACTTTTGCAGCACTCACTTAAACTTTTAACTTACTGAATAACTTGCTACACAATTGTTATGTGCATCCTACCGACCTACGATTTTAAGTATCTTGTGTATTGTAGTTCTATCTGTACTATAGTACTCACTGTTTGTTTGTATGTAAACACATTGGTATGTTATCTGACCTAATAAAAATGTGCTTTGCAAAATAGCAAGGTTATTCTGGCAAGCAAATAATTATATTAGTTACCGTATTTCCCCAACGCATCTTAATTTTGGGTCCAGAAATTTGGAAAAAAATGTAATACATTACATTACATTAGAGCCTTATTGTCCCCTCCTTCTGTGTCCATTCAGCCTTATTGCCCCTTCCTTCTGTGTCCATTTAGCCTTATTGCCCCCTCTTTATGTCCAGCCAGTCTTACTGTCCCCTCTTTTTGTATCCAACCAGTCTTATTGCCTCCTCTATTTGTGTCCAGCCAGTCTTATTGCCCTCTCTTAGTGTCCAGCCAGTCTTATTTCCCCCTCTTTGTGTCCAGCCAGTCTTACTGCCCCTCTCTATGTCCCTTCACATCCCCATTCCTAAGGCACAGCACACTTACAGGTACCTTGGCTCTCCTTCCAGCTCTCTCCTCCACGGCGCGCTCTGCAGAAGACACTGATGTTAACCTTAGGTCACACTAGCGTCATTCAGCAGAGAGCCGCGGCTGTGCACAGCAATCACTGGGGAGTTACTAGCCCTGTATAAGACGCACAATTTATTTGAAAAAAGGTGCGTCTTATACATGGGGAAATACGGTAATTTCAACCTGGAGGTATATGCACTGGACCTTCAGAGGAGGAAAAGTAGAGGTTGTCCATAACACCCAATCAGATAATGGCTTTTATTTACCAAACACATTAAGAAAATGATAGCTAGAATCTGATTGATTGCTAGAGGTAATATATTCACTTTAAATATAATCCTTGGTTTTTAATACACTTGTTCTATGATCCAACAAACTGTACTATTATTCTGCCACCCTATTCATTGTACTCTCCCAAGAGTTATATCATGCAGCTTGCTATAAAGCACTGTTCAGCCTGTATATATGTGCCAGCTCTGTGACTCCTGAACTTGCCACACATTGGATATTGCAGGGGATGCTTCATTAATGTGATCAACTAATGCCAATCCGATTACTAAATCAGCAACCACAACTCCCTGACTTGTTACTCATTAGTCTTCCCCCTTATCTATCTTCAGCTCTAGAATTACTTGAAGATAGTCATTAATAAAGTATCTGTGTTACCCCATTAATAACAATAATGAGTTTTAATGATATATAAAAGTATTAGGAGCCTGTTCAGTAATTTATATAGTCTAAAGTAGTAATTTATTTAAGTCTACTTCAAGCAGGTAGATAAAGCTGAGCATTAGGAAATATATTGCATTATAAACAAATAAATAGAAACATGTCATAATATAATAATTGCAGTATTGTGTTTTATTTATTTGAATGTTAGAATCTGAAAAATCAGAAGCAACCAGTAAGACCAGATCAAGATCAGGGAAACAACATATTTTGCCTAATAGACTAGGCTCGATTTGATTATGGAAATATCAAATACACCGAAAGATATGTCAACAAAATGGTAAACATACTAAGATCTTAAATTTACAGAACAAGCACCACTTATAAGTTATATCAATGTGTTTTTTAAGGTATACGATAGATGGAAATGGAATGTAAATTAAAGTATCATCATTAATCTAGAAATCATTGATGAATAATAATCTGTGGTGCTTAAAATCCCAGTGGGATCCTAATGGAGGTTTTAGTAGCCCTTGAGTCCCAACATTTTAACATGGGGCAAGGGGTGTGGACATGGTAAAATACGGGGAGAGAGAGAGAGAAGGAGAGAGAGAGATTTTGCTTACCAATTAATGGGGTAGATCCAGAACTACGTGTGCCGTACGTTTTTTTGCGGAACGTATTTTCGCACACGTAAGTTCGCTACACTCCCCTCGGCACACCCCTTGCATGGACGTATTTGGTCAAAATACGCTACCCAAACCCTACCTTAACTTTTCCAAACGTAACAGCATACGTCCGCTAACGGACGTACTGACTACGCGAACGTACGCAGCTTAGCACACCAATACTGTACACTTTAAATACCACCCCCCGCCTACTTCCCGTAAAACACACGTATTGTTGACGAACATAAATTTGGCATGCCCACATGTAAGTATTTACGTGAGACATACGTGAATCACCCATACGTCCTAAATTACGCTACGTGAATGTGCGCATTTTCTATGGTGCGCATGTGCAGTGCGTTCAAATCTGCGAATTAATGTCTCCGCCACGTGTAAATTCGCGGAAATGCGTAGTTCTGGATCTGCCCCAATGTCTTCACTGTGCTGTTAGCTGCAGTTTTCTGCCTGTCCTGCATATTTGTTCATAACACATATATCAATTTCTGTGTCTTTTAAAAGCTCCCAAATACTGCATGTTTGGGTCAGTTTGAGTGCAAATGTCCACATCTGAGTAATTTCATTATATTACTGTAATTTATAAATAAAATAACCTGACAAATACACATAAAAACTAAGATCAATAACTAGTGTAATTTAAAAGGTAAAGTAGATACAAACCTAAACAATATTATGACCTATTATCACCTAAATATATGTAGAGGTGAAATAATATTAAGTTGTATAGTTGTAGTATGAGGATGCTCCTGTAAAAGGTGAATTTAAACAGTAGTAATGAATAGGATTAAACCTCTGCTGTGGCAGAAATGCAATGCTGGAACCTGCCATTACTGTGGTATTTATATACCTCCCCTCCCACGCAGCGATATCGCTTCCACTTCCTGCCCTGTTCCGCCCCCACCTTCGCCATTTATACCAGGGTGGAATTCTAGAATCTGGATTTGGTCCTGCAGAACTCGCTCCTGCGCCACTTACCAAAAGGGGGCTTTTTCCAATCCTAGCGATCAGATAAGGCTGCTTGTATTAAATCTGGATCCAGTCCAATATCATATTTTCAAAGAAGAGTTTCATGTTCCTGCATGTCCACATGGAGCTTCCACAAATGACAGCACTGAAAAATTATGCAGAAGTGGTTTAAGTGAAACTACACCATCAGCTTTAGTAGAAGTTAGTTGCTGCCAAGAATAACATTCTCAGACTTGAATAAACAGCTGAGTCTATCAAGCCTACATATCTATTATTCATTTAACAGCACATGTTTGCCTTGTTATGCAAGATGACTGCAAGCATAAGCATCTGCACTTTCCAGTGTAGTGGTGACTCTCATACCATTATTCCTGGGGTTAGGCTGTGGAGCATGTAGTGACAGGCTTAGGGTGGAAGAAGGGCAAGGTTAAGGTTAGGCTGTGGGAAATAGAGGGTTAGAGTTAGGAGAGAGTAAAGGGTAGTGTTAGGTTACACACTTATCTTTTTGGATGACTTATCGCGACTCCAGCAGTTCCATCTCTGCCACTTTCTAAATTGCTGGCAGTCTGTATTCAGCTATATTATGATGGGCTTTCGAAACGAAGATCGTACCAGCGAACCACACTCATTCAAACCATGTACTGAGCTACTAATTCATGTGTGAATATAAATATATTTACATAAGATGATAATCTTAATAAAAAAAAATACCATTCATAATACCTAAAAGTAAAACTGATATGATTTACATTTGCTTCATAATTTGAGTTTTTAATACAAGTTATACCTAGAGCACAAAGAGTAATTCATATGAAACATCTATGGTAGATAGACAGCTCCAAGATGATCATGGACCAGATCCTAAGCTACGTACGCGAGCGATTTTATGCTAGCCGCGGACATAAAATCGTCCATTAGTATTTACTGCGCATGTTTGCGGCAGATGTTACGCCGCGTAATTCTGAACGTACGTACCAGTCACGTATCAACAGCGTAACTATGAACGAAGGAGCGTGACAGCCATATGACACCCGTAATTACGCTTCGGAGGCGGGGTGTGGCATTTAAATCATACAGTATGGGCGCGCTTAGGCACTTACGTACGTGAAGCCTTTACGTACGTCAGTAGTTACGCTTTGAAAAGATAAAGTAGGGTTTGGCAAGCGCAAAACAGCAAAAGTACGTACAAGCGAGGGGAGTGCATAGAAAATACGCTAACGATGAAACGTAACGAGCACTTAGTTTGGATCTACCCCCATGTCTCCAAGTACAACCGCAACACATTTAAACAGCAGTGTTTCAGCCAGGTGTGATACATTTACTGGAGCTAATTTACAGTCTACACCATGCGCAGTGGTTTTGTGCCAATATCTGCCCAGTGCAAGATGGGTACAGAAAGTCTGCATAAGCTCCGAGAACCCCCATAACCCAAAACTGAAAGGCAAAAATAAAAATATAACGTATGTCTCCCAATTCTAGAATTAGATTTCAGACCTTCTTCCTAACATGCCATGCGGAGCTATTCCACATGATTGTCAATGGTCTCTCAATCATCCAATCATCATTGACAAAACTTGCTTTGTTATCCCATGTAGCTTGAAGGACAATTTCATTAACCAATCAATAAATAGTTTATTCCCCCACTAAAGATCAGTAGCACATTTCAATCACCACTGATCATGATCCACTCAGGACAAGATCCAATCAAGATAAGATCCAAAAAAGCCTTGTTCAAAAATTCAAATGCTTTTGTAAAGGGTTTATAGGTGTGAACCCTTCCTGGCAGTAAGATTCCCTCTCTACTGCTGTGCTTCATTCCAGTAATGTGCACAGGTGCTCTGGTGTCCTTACTGTATATTTACTTTCCTACATGTGAATACTTTTTTGCTTTGATCATGTAGCTAATATTAGGCTGTGTTTAACATGTTATAACTCTTTTGTGTTTCACAGGATGCAGCTGATGTGTTCAGTTACTTGTATACTTGTGTTTTTCAGGTATGCAGGTAAGTACATTTCACGTTACATTTATAGCACAATATTATAGGACCAGACACTAAGATCCAATTCTTTTGTAATAGGATGCCTGAGCGGAAGATGCAAAAGGATCCACAATCATAGGGCCACAAAATCCACAAATCTGTGTGCTGGGAAATGTAACTCCCTCCCCACTTCCCTTGAGGGACTTCGGATAACTTGAGCCTACTTTAACTTTTTCAACATATAAACATAATAGTAGACAATAGTAGAGTTTAACATAATATATGCTACACAAAAAAATGTATTGGTGTAGTATTATGAGGGTACTTCTATCCTGTTGGCTATTATATGTGCAATATTATTGTGATTGCTGGAATCTATAAAGCAAATTTTGCTCCAACTTAGATTCCTATTATAATACAGTCAAATGAAATCACAAACTGATTGAATGAATAGAACTAATATTAAGTATATTGGGGTAGATCCAGAACTCCGCTTGCTATATGTTTACTAGCGTAGCGTATTTACGCGTGCATACCTTCTATACACTCCCCTTGGCACACCCCTTGAATGTGCGTATTTTGTCCGAGATCCGCTTTCCAAACCCTACCTTAACTTTTGCCCACGTAACCGATGTCATCCGCTCACATACGTACGTGCAACACATATTTACGCTGCTAAGAACGCCCATACTGTACACTTTAAATACAAACCCCCCGCCTACATAGCGTATTTCAGACATATTTTAGACTCACATAAAATTGGCACGCCCACACGTAGAGATTTACACGACACATACGTGAATGGCCCATACTTTCACATTTACGCTACGTTACGGGGGGGGTATTTTCTATGGTGCGCATGCGCAGTACTTACCAAAACGCGATTTTACGTGTCCACAACACGTAAATTCCCTCACAAGCGTTGTTCTGGATCTGCCCCATTGGCTTTAAAAACTGCTATTATCCATTTTTACAGAATCACAGATACAATCCTGTCAGCCTGGATATGCAGGTAAAGGAAATTCCACTCTCATTTTTTTTACAAAATACCAAGAATATGTACAGTATATATATATATAAATCAATCCACAGCTGTCACTCCTGTCTGGAGGTATATAAAATTGGTATGTGCTCAGGTGCTGCCTTAAAGGACCAAAGCCCGAGTAATGTAGCCAGTCTCTATCATGGCACTCAGAGGCTTCATAATGAAAAAATACTTGACACCGGATTAGTCCAACGTTTCAAGTTGTATTAACTTTTCATCAGGGAACAATTCCCTGATGAAAAGTTAATACAA
>WWET01006202.1:21139-33136 GCA_011038615.1 Limnodynastes dumerilii
ATTTTCCAGCGTACGTGCGAATTTTTGTACCGATACGCTGGTCGTACTGGGCTTAGCACGCCCATACTGTACAATTTAAATGGCTATCCCCGCCTCTGTGTAGTAACTCGAGCGTCCGGACTATCGTCGTACTAAACGCACGCCCCTTGGGCGAAAAATACGTTGAAAATACGCTCGCTGTACGCTTATGTCCTTCGGACGACCGGAAGTTGTCATACTGCACATGAGCAGTGCGTTTTTTCGCCCGGTTTTACGCTCCCGACCATCGTACGCTCGGTCGCGGGCATAGGTCTGGATCAGGCCCAATGTCCGTGCGTAGTTTCCTTCTTAAGAACGGTAAGATAAAGTAGCCCTATGGCACTCTTAAGTGCACTCTTAAGTGCCATTAGGTAGCTAAAAACGAGGTGCAGGTTAGGGGCAGAACAATTGAGTTAGATGCGGATATGTCTGCACCTGACTCATTCAACTGTGAATGCGGTCCAACATCACAAAATGGAGGTTGCTCAAATCATGGGGAGTTCAGACAGATACAAAGATACAAATAAGGCACCCAGCACTCTTGCTATTAACTGGCCACAAACTTACATTCTATCTCTAAAATAAAAGTCAGAGAAATTTGTTACATACATTTGCAGATATATGATAAGCCACCAGCCACTTACAAGGCTTCTCTATTTTGGTCCTAACTCTAATACTGTCAGAGTCCCAATTTTAGGTCATATATCAAGTATTTAAAAAATTGAGAGCTCACCCCCGGCAGAGGTCCCCAAGTCTCCAAAACAGCCACTCTGAGACAGCGCCCCCTGTCAGCTGCTATCTATCCCAGACACGCTTTAAAACAAACACACAAAACGGAGGTTGCGTAAATCAATTTATTAGTTAATATAGAGCAGGTTCTAGAAAGGTATGGGGAATTTACACAGATACAAAAAAGACACCCCAGCACTCTTACTAATTCTACGTATCTAGTGTTTATTTAATATGTACTATTATTTTAGTTTTAGTTCCGTGTTGTACAACATCAAAGAATCTGTCCAATAACATAACAGAGTGAGTATAATGATATTTGATTGTGTTTATTATTATTATTATTATTATACCATACTCACTATCATTACCCATTTTACAACATATTCCACATGATCAATTAAAATAAGTACCTCCAACACCACTGGCAGGTGGACAGGTGTCCATAGCATTCATTGGGCAACATTCAGACATACAATGCCACTGTAAATCCAGCCTTCAGTCTGAGGAGCCTGCCTTAAATTTTCCACTCCAACTTCACTTTAAATCTACATATTTCCTCCATCCCACATAGTGATAGCACTTGCTCTTCCCAGCCTGTCCCACCACATCCCACCCACCCTTAGAAATGTTCCCGGGACAGAACTCTGTATCCAGATTCATCTACAGATTGCAGACCTTACAAATGCGCTATTATCAATACACTGTTATCAATGCCTTACTGTATTCCACAAGCCAGTCCTGCAGAGTGACTAATACAGGCAGGTAATGGAGACTGTGTCAGTGTGTTTCTTTTCACACATAGAATGTTAAACCTGAGGGAATATAATGCTGGCCTAATCCAGTGGAATCTAGGTTTTCTTTCTCATAGATACTATTTTAGTATATAATATACTATATAGTATAGTTTCAGCCATGAAATTATAGTATATAAATTATTCTTGGGGCCAGGTTTACTAAGCTGCAGGTTTGGAAAGTGGGAGATTTTGCCCATAGCAACCAATCAGATTATAGCTGACATTCTCTAGTATGTAATAGCAAAGTAAGAGCTAGAATCTGATTGGTTGCTATTGGCAACATCTCCACTTTTCCAAACCAGCAGCTTTTAAATCTGGCCCCTAATGTGAAACTTTTGTACATTTTGGGCCTGATCCAGACTTAACAATGAAGTCCATACCTAAGCTATGCACGTTAGAGGATAGTGCACTCCCCCTGTCACTCCCCTCTCATGTAAGAGGACTTATGTGTTGTGAACCCTGCCCTAACTTCCCTGTGCATATGTCTGGTCGTACGGAATGCCTTGCCGTACGCAAGTGCCTAACCCAGCCCCTACTGTACATGCTTCCGCCCGTCCACATTGCATATAGTGGAACATATGGAGTGTTGTCACACAGAACTCTGAACGCACGGAAACCAGTTCAGAGTTCTGCGCAGTGCGCTCCCACAGCCCAACTTACGCACACCGCTTGTGTAAATCAGCTGTCCTTATTAAGACTGGATCCGGCCCCATAGGATTACATTTAGTAGCTCATATATGTGTTTTCTGATGTATTTTAGAGTGTACTGTCCAGCTGGGTGTATGAGCAAAAATCTTCCCATATGGGGAACAGATCTCTACACAGAGGTAAAAAGCAATACGTTTATTTCTCAAATGCCATGAAAAAGTCCCCGTTGTGTAATCATGTTTTTGTTCTAGACACATGATTTACTCAGTCTGTTTTACAGATGTTATGCAACCGTAAAAAAAATGAATAACAATGACTTATAACAAATACATTGTCCTGGTTTTATTGAGCTATGAGAAACATAAACACAAAACACAACTTACACTGCTATACACATAAAAATGAATAATAAGGGTGTTAACATTCTTATAGGCTTGCAAGGTTAAAGGGGATGTCCATATTTGGACCACTCTCACTATATACAGTAAGCTTCATAATAACTGTACATAGTATAAGTCAGTAACGGTTGCAGTCCCTGCAACGATGGGCTGCTTTCAGAAATAGAGACAGGCGAAAGTTACTTTTCGGCTGTCTCTATTTCGAACAGGGAGCCTTTTTAGAATTAGTTAATTTTCGCAGGCCCTCAGACCCACAGGACACGCCGCTGACAGCTCCGGAAAGGTGAGTAACCCCTTCGGGGACTTTTAGTGTTGGGGGGGTTAGGATTAGGCTCTTACGAAGGAAGGGTTAGGGCCATAGAAGGGGAGGGTTAGGGTCAGGCTGCAGGGAGGGGGATCCTAGGGTTAGGCTATAGAGAAGGGAGTATCAGGGTCAGGCTATGGGGAAGGGAGGGTTAGGCTCAAGCTGAGGGGAAGGGAGAGTTAGGGTCAGGGTAGTTTTTAGCCTTACCTTTCAGAGCACTGTGTTTTCGGTGCTCCAGGATCGATTGCTTATGCCTTGAGACATAAGCAATCAATATCCCAGCCAGTTCAAAACTGACTGGAAGACAACAATCCTATCGAAATAGGACCGTTCTTACTAGGGACCCATACCCGTCAGTAATACATTGTATAGTTTCCTGTAGATGGAAATGATGTCCAGTGCAAGCGTTTCTGACAGAGATGCAAAAACTTTGGTGGATGATGGATGGGGTGCACTTTCTTGCTTGCTTGTGCTCGTACTGTACATTGACTATGTGCCTCCACTCCATTCTCATCCACGATACACCTTTCAGAACACAAGCAGCTGCAGCTCAGGTTGCATTCGGGTCTGCATCAGGCGTGATTGCATGCACATAGCTTCTGATCTCACCTGGATCAGCCCCTCTGGGTGCAGCATAGGGCAGGTTGCACAGATAAGGATGGTAAAATAACAGATGCTAGATGAAGAAAAGGAATACAGACACAGCACATGCATCAGGACGGACACCTGACACCCCCTAGCAAAGTTCTCAGGAAAGTGTGACCAGCAACCCTTGTCTGACAATATAGGGTCATCTAGAAATACACATTGTGTGGGGTGTCAAGATGCAGGGAATAGGTCTTGTTAATAGCTGGAGCTTATTAGGTGTACATCCAGAGTGGTTTAATTCTATCCCAACATTGTTCTCTATAGAACACTCCCATATGCCTGGCTGCCATTCATGCTGGAATAGGTTCTAATGGAGGAGGATATGTCACTGTACAGAAGATGCCAGGTCAAGCCAAATACACTGGGTCATTAAGAAATGGAATCACCAGCCTCAGTTCTACAGCATCAGCCACTTCATATTCTTTGTTATCCCAGGGTACAGTGACAAGTACTTCTACTATTCCTACAACTGCTCCAGTGTCACTTGTCTCTGCTATTACTATTACTCCTACTACCACTCCTGCTGCTTCTACTCTTACCAAAACTACAGCAGCTCCTACTACTGCCAGCCTTACATCCACTACAGCGGCTCCTACTACTGCCAGCCTTACATCCACTACAGCGGCTCCTACTACTGTCAGCCTTACATCCACTACAGCAGCTACTACTACAGCCAGCCTTACATCCACTACAGCGGCTCCTACTACTGCCAGCCTTACATCCACTACAGCGGCTCCTACTACTGCCAGCCGTACAACCACTGAAGTGGCTCCAACTACTGCCAGCCTTACTACCCCTACAGCGGTTTATACTTCTATTAACACTGGTAAGATTTTGAATTTTTTTTTACATTCTATACATTTAAATGAACATAAATGAAAACACGTTTTGCCACTGGCAAATTAATTTGAACATTTCTAATTAATTTGAACATTTCTAATTAATAACATTGGCCCTGATCCAGAACAACGCTTCTGAGCGAATTTACGCGTGGCGGAGACGTAAAATCGCCTATTTGTAAGTACTGCGCATGCGTACCATAGAAAATACGCTCAATAGCGTAGCGTAATTGTGAGCGTATGGGACATTCACGCATGTGTCACGTAAATACTTACGTGTGGGCGTGACAATTTTACGTTACTCCAAAATAAGTCTGAAATACATTAAGTAGGCGGGGGTTGTATTTAAAGTGTACAGTATGGGCGTGCTTAGCTGCGTAAATTTGTGTTGCCCATACGTACGTGTGCGTATGACTGCGGTTACGTTGGCAAAAGTTAACTTAGGGTTTGGAAAGCGTATCTTGACAAAATACGAACGTTCAAGGGGTGTGCCGAGGGGAGTGTAACGAATTTACGCACATGAAAATACGCTACGTGAATACACGTACGGCAAACGTAGTTCTGGATCTACCCCATTATGGGGTAGATCCAGAACTAAGTACGCTAGCGTTTTTTAGCCGCTGATGTAAAAACGCTGTTTTGTATGTACTGCGCATGCACGCTGCAGATGTTACGCCACGTAACTCTGAACGTACGTACCAGCCTCGTATCAACAGTGTAACTATGAAGTTTGGTGCATGCCAACCACACGACACCTGTAATTACACTTCTGAGGCGGGGTGAGGGATTTAAATGATACAGTATGGGCATCCTTAGGCAGGTACTTACGTGTAGTATGTACGTAGGTCAGTACTTACGCAGCATAAAGTTAAGGTAGGGTTCGGCAAACGTAAAACGGCCAAAGTACGTAAGAGCAAAGGAAGTGCCTAGGAGAGTGCATAGTAAATATGCTAGCGTAAATATGCTATGTCTTGAAACGTAATAGAAACATAGCTCTGGATCTTGATGGCAGCATGGCATGCTGGGTAATTCCTACGGGGCGGGAGCCAATGCAGGAAAAAGAAAAGACACCCCAGACACATAAATAGACGCCTCCTCCGGTGCCCAGTGTCTTCTCACTTTCTCTAGCTAAAATAAAACAGAAAGAATTATACCACATGGGAGGGAGACATGCTATGCTGCCATCAAGATTCGGGGAAACTCAATTATCAGGTATAATTTTACCTTTTCCCCCTCACTTAATAGCAGCATAGCACGCTGGGTTGTACCAAAGCTAGTGAAAAAAGAGACACCGGGACACCACCAATCACCCATGATCACACCATATATACATATATATGCACAAACCTCTTACCTCCACAATAAAAAGAAAAATTATATAATGGCAGACAGAACCCTTCTGCCAAATTGGGCATCTTCCACTGCTATAATATCAACTTTGTAATACTTACCAAAGGTATGCACGGAAGACTATGTTGCTGCTTTACATAACTGCTGTATAGTAGCTGACTTCTTTTTGGCCCAAGAGGTAGAGACTGCTCTAGTAGAATGCGCCCTTACTCCTTCTGGCACTTGTAAGTCGTTGCTTAGATAGGCTTGCTGGATACAACTCTTGACTCATCTAGCCAGAGTAGACTTAGTAGCTGCACCTCCTTTATTCTTCCCTTCTGGGATGATGAAGAGCTGCTTTGACTTTCTGACAGGACGGGTTCTATCCAGGTAGACCCTCAAGGTCCTGACCAAGCCTAAGGTATGAAACTTCGATTCTTCTACTGATAGAGGATTAGAATAAAAGGAAGGTAAAACAACATCTTGATTTAGGTGGAATTTGGTGACTACCTTGGGAAGGAAGGATGGATTTGTTCTAAGTACTACCTTCTCTGGATGGAAAGAGGTGTAGGGTTCCTCCGCCCAGAAGGCCTGGATTTCCAAAACACTTCTGGCTGATGTGATAGCAACTTAAAACAACGTTTTCCATGACAGAAATTTAAGAGGAATCTCTTCTAATGGCTCAAATGGGTGCAGAGTTAAAGCTTCCAGAACTAAATTCAGATCTCAGGTAGCTAAAGGTGAGCGAATATTTGGGCACAATAGAGCTGTAGCTTGAAAAAACTGTTTCACATATTTGTTATTGGCAAAATCTGAATCTAAAACTGCACTAAGAGCTGAAATATGGACCTTAAGGGTGCTAAAGGCCAAGCCTTTATCAAAGCTTGATTGAAAAAATCGAACACCACGCCAATAGAAGGAGAAGTATGGTCATTGGACTTCGCTAAACACCAAGATTTAAATATATCCCAGACTCTGTGATAGATCTTAGATGTGGTGCTCCTTCTTGCCTTGACAAGAGTATTGATTACCTTGCTAGAAAATCCCTGTCTGGACAGGCTGGTGACCTCAGTTTCCATGCCGTTAGCTTGAGTTCCTTGGGATCTGGTTGGTACACTACCCCCTGTCTTAGAAGATTCTGGAATGGCCTTAATATCCATGGGCCGTGCATTGCTAACTTGAGCACTTGTGGAAACCATGGTCTCCTTGGCCAGTATGGCAGGATTACTATGAATTCCGCCTGGGCTGTCATAATCTTGGTAATCACCCGCTGAATCAGAGGTATGGGCGGAAATATGTATGCCAGATTGAAATGCCATTCCCTGGATAGTGCATCCACTCTGTAGGATCCTTGCTCCCGGAATCTGGAGTAGAACCGGCTGACCTTCCTGTTTCTGTTTGTAGCCATGAGGTCTATTTCTGGCGTACCCCACACTGTTGTGATATGCTGAAAGGTTTCTTGATCTAATTCCCATTCTCCTGGTAATATCTGATCTCTGCTCAGGGAGTCTGCCACTGTGTTCATGCTTCCAGTGATGTAGACAGCTGATATGTCTACCAGATGTTGCTCTGCCCAGGAGAGAAGTATGGTCGCTTGCTGTAACATTTGTTTGCTCTTGGTTCCACCTTGATGATTTATGTACGCCACTACGGCTTTGTTGTCTGAATTAATGACTACCTGACGATGTCTGATGATGTGGTGAAACTGAAAACAGGCTTCTATGACTGCCCTCATCTCCCTGAGATTTGAATGGCTTTTACTTACCGAGGGTTCCCAAGTCCCTTGAGCTATTTGAGAGAAACAAATTGATCCTCATCCCCACATACTTGCGTCTGTAGTTATTATGACAGGGACTTGAGACCCGAACGGCTTTCCCTTCGACAGGTTTTCTTCTAACATCCACCATACAAGATCCCTTCTTACTTCTGCTGTCAGTTGCTTCTTGTTCCCTGGTTCCTTGTCCCATTGCCTCAAAAAGCATGTTTGCAATGTTCTTGCCCAGGGAACAAAATCTATTGAGGCTGACATTAGTCCCAGAGTCTGCATACAATCCTCTGCCGTGACCCAAGGCTGCTTTCTCATTTCTAGAATATTTTGTCTTATGACCATGACTCTTTCTAGAGGTAGAAATATCCTCTCCTGATCTGTGTCCAGAAAAACACCCAGGTACTTCAGCTTGCTCACCAGCTGTAATTGACTCTTGTTCCAATTTATGAGCCATTCATGCATCTGCAATACTTCTAGAACTCTTTCTGTGAATTGTTTCGCTTGTGGAAGCGATGTTGCCGCAATCAAAAGGTCGTCCAGGTATGCCCAGGTTAGAATTCCCTCCGCTCTGAGTTTTGCTATGATGGGAATCAGTACTTTTGTAAATGTTCTTGGGGACGTGGAGAGACCGAAGGGAAGTGCTGTAAACTGGAAGTGACGTTAGAATACTAGGAATCTTTTTTTTTTTTTTACGTTCAAGTTTATTGATTTTGTAATAGCAAAAAAAAACAAGGGAAAGGGGTACAGAAAGGAAGAAGGGGGGGCGGGGGGGGACATCATATGTTACAACACATATAAACTGAGAAACAAATATCATCTCCAACAGGACAGGATAAATACAACATGGCAGAGTAGCCATTGAGTACAATTATGAACATGTCCAGCAAATAGAGTCGCAGTGACCATATAAACTAGACCTGCACATAGGGGACCTAAATGAACTCATGCTACTACCGTAGGATGAGCAGGGGAAGCAAAGTATAAGAGCTAGATCGACGGCAGCTGACACCTACTTTCTTCCTGGAGGTTATCCGTCCAAGGCAGCCACTGGAAGAGGGGGCAGGAAGCAGAGACCCGGTACTCGGCCAGCAGAGTCTCCATCGTATGGTTATATGTGATTTTGGCAATTATTTTAGGCAGTGTGGGAGGGTCTACGGACTTCCATAGCTGAGCTATGGCCGCCCTGGTGGCAATCAAAAAGTGGCCAAGTAGGTAGTGTTTTTCCCTGGGTAGGTCCTCAGGGTAGAGGTGTAATAATGCTATCTGTGGGGACGGGAGGATGGGATGATTTAATACTTTAGATGCCAGCGCGAACACGTCCTCCCACAGAGGGCGTATTTTAGGGCAGGACCAGAACACATGCAACAGGTCACCCGTTAACCCGCAACCACGCCAGCAAATTTTTGAGGTCGCTGGCCACATAGTGTGGAGTCTCGCAGGGGTAAGATATAGCTTGTTTAGAATACTAGGAATCTTAAATATTTTTGGTGATGATAATGAATTGGAACATGAAGGTATGCATCCCGTAAATCTATGGATGTTAGGAACATCCCCTTGTATAAAGCTTGTACTATCGTCTTGCTTGACTCCATCTTGAAGTGTCTGACCTATAAGTGCTGATTTAACCTTCTGAGATCCAAGATGATCCGAAACCCCCTGTCTGCTCTTTTACTATGAAAATTTTTGAGTAGCATCCCCTGCTGGGCTAAAGGAACGGAAATGATTACCTTCTGTTGTAGGAAGTTGTGCAAATTATCCTTCAGTGCTTAAATTCCCTCCTGAAGTCGCAGTGTTCTTGATTTCATGAAGAAATTCAATGGGGGTACGATCTGAAACTCCAATGCATAGCCTTGGGATATTATTCTTCTGACCCACTTTTCCGATGTTGACGTCCTCCACTGGCTGGTAAAATGCTTGAGCCTTCCTCACACTGTCAGTCGTGAGAGGGAGCTCATACTTCCGGCGTCACTGCATGGGTGGGAGGAAAAAATGTTACGTCTCTGCCCCTGTTGGAGCGAAAGCTTTGCCTGGAGGGTCCCTACTGGAACTTTCTAAGATAAGACCTGCCTGGTCTGTATGTCTTGGCCTCCTTAACTTCAGTGCATGTGGGCTTAAAACTTCTGTCACTATAAGGTTTCTTGCTTGATCTTTCTTGCGGGAGCCAAGAAGATTTGCCCCCTGAGATCTTTGAAATCAGTTCATCCAATTTGGAACCGAAGAGATATTCACCTGTAAAGGGCATGGATAACAAAGCGAGATTTAGATTGTGAATCCGCTGCTCAGGGTTTAAGCCAAAGCGCCCTCCTGGTTGTAGCAGATGTAGAGATGGACCTGGCAGCAAGCTTAATGGAGTCCATTGAGGCCTCACAGATGAATTCTATGGCTAAGTATATCTTGTATTGTCTTTATCAATTCAGAACACTTCACTCCGTCTGAAATGTTCTTTTTCATCTCCCCTGCCCATACTCTTAACACTATTGAGGTTACCGCTGTAGATATAGCTGGTCGCAGAACAGCACCTGCAATGGTGTGTTGCGTCTTTAAATTCACCTCCAACTTACGGTCCATTGCATCCTTAAAGGCATTTGCGTCTTCCATGGGCAGGGTAGTACGTTTAGAAATGCGTGATATGGCTGCATCTATTTTCGGGTTTTCTTCCCATTTCTTTGACTCCTCTGGGACAAAGGGATAAATCTTGTTCATTCTGGACATGGAAGTGACCTTCTTGTCAGGAAACTTCCACTCTTCTGTCACAATTTCTTTTACAATCTGAGAAACCGGAAACACCCTGGTTCTATTCTTCTGTTCTCTGAAGATCAGATCCTGAAGCTGTATATCTTGTTTTGTTTCCTGAATGTTCAGGGTTTTATCGATTAATTTTAACAAATTTTCCACTAGCACAGGATTTATGCTGTCCTCCTCTTTAGAGGCTACAGACTCTGTATCAGACAAAACCAGTTCACCATGAACATAAGTGCCTTCTTCAATGTCAGAGACCTCGGAAGCTTCTGAAACGGCCACCCTTGGCCTCTTAAATGATAATATTGCCAGGTTGCCCTTGGTTACAAAGGTCTCCGAGAGCGTATTTTTCATTAAATTAATAAAATCCAACATTTGAGGCGATATTTGCTGCTGTTGTGACTGAAGGCAATTACTACAGGTTGACCTGGCAAAATCTTCAGGCTGATCGGAATCACACATAGCACATTTCATAATCTTTTGCTTTTTATGCTTTTCTTTAGAAGATAAATTTCTCTTTACTTGCATCAGATCTAGTAATATAAATAAATATATATATCTGTATACATATCTACACATAAGACTAACGCTAAATCCCTAACTAAGAAAAAACTGTGCTGACTTACCCAGACCTCTTGGTCTGTGACCGCTTTTCCTCAATGCTCATTCTGGAAGTTCCAGCACAACGTGAAGTTAACTGTTCAGGCTGTAACTTCCTGTTAAATATCCTCCTTGGCGCCAGGGAAATAGTTGCCCCAAGACTAGGGAAAACACAAGGCTCCGGAAGTCCTATACAATCTATAGGATTCTCCAAAATGGCCACCGCCATGGAACTCTTCCTCCTAGAAACCGGAATTCGCAAACGTCACTTCCGGTCCTTTGGCTCTAATGAGAGACGGTGCTCAGGGCTTTCAACGGGCCGGTCACGCCACCCCTTCTCTCCCGCCACAACCAGCGTGTGGACCGGAGAGGAATGTCAGCTCCCCGCTGCACATCGCGGTTGTTATAATACCTGTAGGCAGGTATAAGTGGAACAGGTACAGATGGAGGGATAAGGAGTCAGAGAACCTGTGGATAGTCTCCCACGTGGCAGGTACTCAGACCTGGAGGCTTGGGTGTGTGGCGGGTGTAGTCTGAACCTGGGCGTGGAGTCTAGCAGGACCGGGTTCTTCGCTAGAGCCTCTAATGGTGAGGATAGTCTGGTGCGGCCAGTTTACCCACAGGTCACGGTTCCAGTGACAACCACCCGGGAGAGGAAAACAGCAGAATAGATGGGAGGAAAGGGATAAGACAGACCAGCAGAGTCTGGTCTGTGACAAACCACAAGGAACACTGAACGGAGACGGAGGACGTAAGGGAGTGACAGAACTGACAGACAAACTGGACGGACTAGGGCAATCACTCACTGAAGTAGACAAGCGGCAACCCCCTAAGGGGTTAACACAAACTATCACACTGGAGAGGCAAGGTAAATATGACACATGGATAATAACAACAAGGTGGAAGAAAAGGGTATAATACACAAGAAGTAAGGTAGCAAGGTAACTAGGCTGTGAAACAGGGGTCACTCAGGTATCAACGAAAAATAGCAAAGAACAAGGGCAAGGCAGGAGAAGGACAAAGAGCAGGCTAAGAGCTATGAACAGGTTTATAACCGGCAGAGAACTGATAATGTGAGGGGATTAAATAGATACAGCTTGCCACTGATAGGCTAAGCTGTTAGAAGGGCAATGGCATTGGCCATAGGAAATGGAGGGGAGCGCGCCTACACAGAGAAGAG
>WWET01006203.1:64559-74878 GCA_011038615.1 Limnodynastes dumerilii
CGAAAATAAAAGAAACAAAAGAGATCTGGCACTCCATACACACATTATATAACACTTTGTGTCAGCACATACATAAAAAGGAGGTTTAGGTCACAATATAGCTATATTGCGTTAAGCTCACGTGACCAGCGTCAAGGCACCTCCTGTAGGTGAGTCCCTATCTATCTGCTATATGTGTACTGAGGAGGTCTGTAGGAAGAGACTCCAGCCATTTGAAAAGTGTGCAGCAGCCATGTTGGGGAGGGGTCAGGCTCCCAAAGTAAACTAAAGCTGGGAATACACTAGGACGATTATTGGTCCCAGCAGGGGGTGGGCTGATTTTCTGCTAGGGAAATGTCCCGTTATCAGCACCATACACCTCCTCTGCTGGGACCGATAATCCTAGCAGAAGAGGAGGGGCTAGGGCTAGTTATGCTGCTCTGACAGCTTTGAAGCTATCAAAGCTGTCAGAACAGCATAGTACATAGATATACAGCAGCGGCTATTGCAGGCAGTAATACAGACAAGAATCTGCTGGTTTCGGCTGATCCCTGTCTATACTACTCCTTGCAATAAACGCTGCTGCATTTCTATGTACTATGCTGCTCTGACAGCTTTAAAGTAAACCTTCAAACCTTCAAAGCTGTCAGAGCAGCTTTGTACATATATATACAGCAGCAGCTTTAAAGATTAGGGAGCCATTCAGCTTACTGATTTGCTCCATTAAGATATTGGGAGCTTGATGTAAATCAAATATGTTGAAAGGTTAAATAATCATAGCAGAGCGTTTCTGGTGCGTTTGTTTGATGTTTGAAAAATTGATCCTGGCCATTAACTACAGCGATTATTTGCCCAATCACCCAATAATTGGGTGATCGGGCAGATAATTGCTCTAGTGTAGGGCCAGCTTAACAGTAACAAAAAAGTCAAGCTTTAAGAGACTGTCAATAGAGACTCATCTGTCTCCTACTGCCAAGACCTGCTGCTGGAGAGCTGGACAGCTGCGTGAGGCCTCTCTTTCTCTCTCTCTTTTTGTCTGTCTGTCTCTCAAATATCTGATCAAATATATCCACACATATATACATTTTATTTCACAGCTCTTTTTATACTGGTAAACTGTTGCTCTACATTTTATTGTATTCGCTGAAACATGACTTAAAGAACTTTAGTGTTTAAATTTACATTAATATTCAAATTTATGAATAATAATTTTATTTTCTAAGAAATTCTCAAAGAAATATTTCAAGAATTTATTGACTTAAACAAAAGAACTCACAGGCACATCCAATACGTTTTAATATGTTTATTGACATTTGCCACTAGATGGCACCCATATTATACAGAAAGCCATACTGACCCACTCATTTTACTTTTTACATACGCTGAAAGTGCTCTATAAATCACAATCATCTTTGATTTCCCTGCCTCTGTTAGCCTGTAATTCTACAAATAAACAAGCCACTCTGTGTAGCTGGATGCCGACTCACCAAGTGCACTTTTTTTGTCTTTTTCTATTTCAACAATGATTTCAAATCAATTAGAACTGTGACGTGATGACGTCAAGACAAGAAAATTGCGAGACTCCAGTGCAAATCAATCCATACATAATATATTCAGTTGGCAATGCTTTAGTCGATTTAAATGGATGTTTGGTCGACCACAACTGCATTTTTGGTCTTTATTTTTTTTTTGCGTTTTTCACAAAAAATGACATTATATGCTTCTAATTTTCTTTTATTAATATATCCTCTCTGTAATGTTTACATGGTAAACTCAACAGGGGGTACAACATTCGGACTCTTGTCTAAGGAAGAACTGAATAGAGAAAGACATTTGTGTGGACTGTGTACCTCCTGTGGGCCCCTCTTTCTTATGCTCCCTGTAGCAGATGCCCCCCCTTAAAACATGTTTATTTCTTGCCATTGTATCTGTAGCTTTTCTAATATTATGCTATCCAAACTCGCCCGATCAGTGCACACCAGGTGACGTGACGTTTCTTTGCACTTTTTTGCATTGCCATATGCAGAACTGAAGAACGCGCAGTCGCGGCTGATTCAGATTATAGTGCAACCTTGGCATTTTGGACTGAGGGGCGTGTTGAGCTAACCCTGGTCTGAATGCAGACATAACAAAGGTCTGTTTAAAAGCAGCGCACGCATTACCATAGTAAACCACAAGGAAATACTAAATGGCAGGCTGTGAGGGTGATGAGGGTACACAAGAAATCCACAGTGAGAGTCCTGAGGTGAACAGAGAAGCACAGGGAATCCACAGAGAATTAGAAAAATGGCTAGAAAGTATCAAGGAGTCTTGGATCATCATACAGGCAAGCACAAGGCACTGACAACAATGAACCAGCTCTGAATGCTAGGGAGGACTGGTTTATATCCACACAGTGCAGCTGTCTGTAATCAGGATAATGAACCTGGCTCAAACCCAGCAAAGCAACAGAGAAGTACAGGAGACCCCTTTGGAGGAAGGTGATTCTGATAACCCCTCTGGCAGCCCTTGGAAGTGCAAAAAGGCACAGTACTATGACGCTTAACTGAAACAAGTGAAACTTGGTGGGCTTACTACTGTAGCCTGTTTACCTCAAGATACTGTGAGAGAGAGAGAGACTAGAGAGAGATTTGACTGCTTCTTTCCGTATATTGCACATTCACAGTTCTACCCGATGTCCCTTCACTTACTTTCACATCCTTTGAAGTACATACTGTATGCATCTTCAAACCTTTCTGTCTGCGTTTGGCTGTGCTCTATCGCCCACCCAATTCATTTTGTCAACAATTTAAACAACACTTCTCTGCGTGGCTCCCTCACTTCTTATCCTCTTACATACCTATCATTATTGTAGGTGACTTTAACATACCTTTTAACAATCCTTCATCCCCTGATTCCTCTAAAAACTCTAACCTCATCTCTTGGCCTCTCCCAGTGGAGTGATTCTTCTACACATAAGGGGGCAGATCCAGACCCCCGCACACATTAATTGTATGCAAGGGTCGCGTAACAGGGAGTGCACGCCCACTGCACTCCCCACTCTCGGTAGTAAATCTGGACACTTTCGTGTCCAGATTTCTACTTTAAGTATTACGACACTATCGTAACAGGGCTTCCCCCCGCCCCGTGACCTTCATTAATTTTGTTACATATGATAGTACAGATAGTGCGCAGGTGTTCCCTGACAGTGAATTTGCGTTTATTCACTGTCCAACGTAGGTCAGGATCTACCCCAAAGATAGTAAATTCATTGATTTTATTTTCCCTAAACTATGCTCAGTCATTAATCTTACTAACTCTCCTCACCCTCTCTCAGACCATCACCTTATCACCAGCAAACATTCGCCCACCAGCTCTACTCCTTTGCTGTCTAATCTTACAAGACACCCGTAGAAATCTTAATGCCATTACTATTAATCAACTTTTTTTTATCTGTGCAACAACTTCTTTCTTCAGTTCATAATTTCCACTTTTGTGATATAGCCATATGTCACCTTAATAAAACCATAGCAACTGCCGTTGATGAAGTCACTCCAACTACTCCTCATGTACCATGAAGACTTAAACATCAGCCATGGTACACATGAAACCTTAGAATACTATCCTGCAAAGCAGAACATTGTTGGTGCATATCTCACTGTCCCTGTGTAACTTACACCAACACTTATCACGCTTAACGAAATGCTCTGGACAATGCCAAACAATCCTACTTTCAATCTCTCATTTCTACTCAGGCTTCTAACCCCAAACACCTCTTTCACGCATTTAACTCCCTGCTGAGCCCTCTTGTACAAAATCCACCTACTTCCATTTGTGCTCAAGATCTTTCATTGTACTTTAAGGTGAAGATTGACAAGATCAGTCCCTCTCCTCCACACTCAGAACCGGATATAGGGCCTGATTCAGAATTAAGAAGGTGCTTAAAATAAGAGAGGAAAGTCACTCCTGGGCTAAACCATGCTGATTGCAGGGGGAGTCAAGTAAATTGTATTCTTTGCATGCAGGGATATATCTTTGAAGTTCTTACTGCACACAGATACTGACCAGCTTTACTATCACACTGTTATTTAGACTTGGTATAGGAAACATCACCTCTCATCTCTAATACTGTTTGCAACAGATGAAATATGACTCCCCTGCAAACAACATGGTTTAGCCCAGGAGTGACTTTCCTCTCTTATTTTAAGCACCTTTTTAATTCTGAATCAGGCCCATAGTCCTTTAGGAAATTACCTAATAGACATGTGTTGATGGTCATTTAAGCAATCTACGTACCACTTAGGTATGTAGATTAACTATTCACGGCATGTAGTAGTTTAGGTAGAAGGAGGTATGCCAAGGCAACCTTGGGGGAGGATTTATGAAGAAGTGGGTGGGCGGAGGGATGTAGATTAGCTGGGGAGGGTGTTACTGGTATTTTCCCATCTTTATTCAAACATGAACTAATCACTCCAATTCTGAAAAAACAAAACTCTGACCCCAACTCTCCTTCAAATTATCAACCTTTTTCCAGCATCCATGCCCCTCAATGCTGCTACACTCGCCTCACTCACTTCCTTTCCTTACACGATCTTCTGGGTGTTCTTTAGTCAGGCTTTCATTCCCGACACGCCACAGAAATTGCACTGACCAAACTGGTCAATGATTTAATCACTGCTAAACCTAAAGGTCACTAATCTCTTCTAATTGTCCTGGATCTTCCTGCTGCTTTTACACCTATTGATCATTCTTTACTTTCACAAATGTTACAATCCCTAGGCATTTACGAAACAGCTGGTTCACATCCTATTTAACTTATCGCTCTTTCAGTGTTCACTTTTCTGGATCTAACTCCCCTGCTCTCCCTCTATCTGTTGGAATACAACTGGTGCACAAAGAACCCTAAATCCTTATTGGATTTGATATGCTTTTTTACATCCACTACATTGTGAGTATTTAATTGACTATATGTCACTTTTGCCTCAATAAAATTGATTTGCACTATTAGGTGCCTCTTCTCTTCTTATCCATATCTCCTTCGTTGATCCTGAGTACGGCACACTGTGTACAGAAGGTTATAGGACCCAGCAGCTGCTTTGAGGAGATCCCTTTGAAGTACCCTCCCTCACGCGCTGACGTTGGAGATCAAACGGCCGGAGACACAGAGACACGCGCCTGAGCACACGGGGAGAGAGCTGTAAGCCAGCGGCTACAGGTTTTTGCAAAAGGATCATCTAACTTCTCATATGTTCGCTTCAAGGTTACTTCCAACATCTTGAGAGAAGTAACGGTGAACTATTTAGGAAGACTACAAAACTGTAAGCTATACATCTTTTGTCTTTCTAAAGAACTGTCGATACACAGACTATTTAAACGGACCTGAACTATTCAATCACCATATCCATCTATTGTGTATGTTTGCAACTGGACTGACATTCACTATTTTACGCTGCGAATTTTGTATCCCACTACTAGCGCTGATTTCAGGGAACATATTCTTTGCATATGGAATACAACAAGTCTCAGTGTTAGGTCCAGTGCTTTTCTCTATTTATACCACTTCCCATGGAGAGTTAATAAAGTAATTTGGATTTTAGTATCATCTCTATGCAGATGATACACAAATCTGCCTATCCACTAGTGATCTCTCACCATCCGTGTTGGCCCGCATAACTGAATGCCTATCGGTCATTTCATATTGGATGTCCTCCCGCCATCTCAAACTAATAATATTTATACCTGCCAATAAAAGTTACCAACCTGGGGCCAGACCCTGACTCCCGCCCCTTCATTTACATGGCTATCCCCGCCTATATAGCAGGGATATAGTCATCGTAACTGAAGGGTCTGTCCCTTCAGCGTAACTACTGACGAACATAAGTTTGTTACTAACAATAGTACTTACACTGTCGGAACATCTGACTTGCATATGTGCAGATGTTCCAAGACAAGGGACTTACACAAATGACTTGCTTAAGTCCCCTGATGGACTTAGTTCAGGATCTGGCCCCCGGTCTCTCCATTTCTATTGACAACATAAAAATAATTCCTAAAGCTCGCTGCCTAGGTGTTACTATTGACCATAAACTGCACTTTGTTCTTGATATGATTCACACTTAAGTAAACGCATAATCTCTGTGTGTATTTTTATGATCGGATGTGCGAAAACCATGGCCGACTGATTCACAAACACGAGCTGACATAGGACCGCATGCGTGGCTAGAGGAGCAAGACTCTTAATGCAAATGAGTTGCACACAAGCTACTAATGTACAGTATGGGCGTTCCAACAGTTAGGACTGATTGATAGGTGCCAGTGCCTTGTGGAAGTATACATATGCACGGATAAAGATATGGGGCTGGATCCAAACTTAAGAAGGAGCTTTAAATTAAGAGAGGAAAGTTGCACCTGGGCAAAACCATATTGATTTCAGGGGGAGTCAAGTTAATTGTATTCTTGGCATGCAGGGATATATCTTTGAATTGCTTATTGCAGACAGATACTGACCAGATTTACTATTACAGTGTTATTTAGACTTTGGGATAGGAAACATCACCTCTCAACTCTAATACTGTTTGCAACAGATGAAATATGACTCCCCTGCAATCAACATGATTTAGCCCAGGAGTAACTTTCCTGTCTTAATTTCAAGCTACTTCTTAAGTCTGGTTTCAGCCCAATGTAGCCTTCTGTTACTCAAGTTGAATTACATATGGTTTGGTGCTTGCCTATGTGTCTTGTATATATGTTTTTTATGCCATTAGATGTTTAACACTATAGGCCTTGACGGTGGCTGGTGGCTTATCGCAAATTTGTACAAATATGTGTAACAAACATTTCTGTGTTTTATTTTACAGATAGAACAGTAGAGTTTTATTTTACAGATAGAACAGTAGAGTTTGTTACTGGTTTATGGCAGTGTGTTGGGGCTTTTTTCCCCTTTGTTTCTGTGGCAAGCAGTGTAACCCCTGACTTTCACGCACCTGTTTACATTATCTATAAATTGATTGAGCAACTTACATTCTGTTTTTATTCTGTTCGTGGGCATGTCTGGGAGCAGCGGCTGCGAGGGGGAGCTGTACCACAGCAGCCATTTTGGAGACTTTAAGGGGTGTCTCCTAGGTAAGTTGGCTCTCAATTTATAAACATATATGTGACCCAACATTGGGACTCTCATTGTTAGAGTTAGGACCACCATATACAGAAAGGCCTTGACGGTGGCTGGTGGCTTATCGCATATTTGTACAAATATGTGTAATAAACATTTCTGTGTTTTATTTTACAGATAGAACAGTATAGTTTGTTACTGCTTTATGGCAGTGTGCTGGGGCTATTTTTCCCTTTGTTTCTGTGGCAAGCAGATTAACCTCTGCCTTTCACACACCTATTTAACATTTACCTATAAATTGATTGAGCAACTTCCATTCTGTTTTTATTATATTTAACACTATAGAAAACATTTCTATTTTTATTAATTACATTTTTGGCAATTAAAAAAAAATTATTAAATAAAACTTAAAAAAAATGGTTTACATAAAAAGTTGAGTACAATGAATTTTCAAAATTGTTGTTTAAAAAACCAATATAATAAAAAATAAAAAGTATATAAATAGCAATTATCATATATTGCGCAGGTAGCTCATTGCTCCAAGACACATAAACGTAAACTTACAATGTGGCATTATTAGATTAGCAAAAAACAAATTGCTAAATTAATTTTATAGTAAAAAAGTCTACAGATAAATACAAAGAAGTTTTGAGTTGCATTTAATTGTGGTTAAGTAAATGCTGACTTGGGAACCTCTGCCAGGGATGAGATCTCAATTTAAAAATACATGATATATGACCCACAATTGGGGCTCTGACAGTTTCAGAGTTAGGACCACCAAAACAGAGAAGCCTTGTAAGTGACTGGTGGCTTATCATATATTTGCAAATGTATGTAACAAATTACTTTTATTTTATAGATAGAGGGGCTGATTCAGAGTTGCACTTCCACCTTTTTTTTAGGTGCAAGTGTAGACCTGACCAATACCATGTTGAATTGCAAGGGGAGGCAGCTTTAGATTGTAAAACCAGAAATAAAATTAGGAGGTGAAGTTTCTTAGCTCAACTCTATTTTATAGAATAAACATAAAACTATGCAGTATTTTAGTTCTATGTGTAAAAGTAATGTATTTTCCCTGAATGCTAAATTTTTAAAATTAACTAACACCCCTTACTTTGAAAAATGGTTTAACTGAGCTGTACACTTCCACCTAAAAAAAGGTGAAAGTGCATCTCTGAATCAGTCCCAAGAATGTCATAGTTTGTTGCTGGGTAACTGCAAGAGTACTAGGGTATCTTATGTATCTGTGTAAATTCCCCATACCTTGCAGCACCTCCTCCATATTAACTAATAAATTGATTTGAGCAACCTCCTTCTTGTGCTAACAATCATTCCATTGCAAAATCATTTATATCATATTTCTGTATGTCACTGGTGTGAACATCTTTTTAGACAGCCTACCAGTTGCTGTTATGTGTATGAGTTCATCATAACATTATTATTATTGTTCTTGAAACATTTAATACTGATTGTGAGATTAAATTTTCACCCCTAATTTAAGACAGACCACAGAACAATAATAAGTTTGCATGTTTTTTTACAGTGGTTATACTAGAAGAAAGGTTTAAGCTGATAAACCTAAAGCAGTGAAAGTGTGTTTTTTCCAGGTTACATTCAAGTTACATACACATGCCCATACTGCACTTTAATTAATGTGGCAATGCTTTGCACCACCCACTTCTGTTGTGCGGTAATGTTGCGTCTCACATGAGTGCTTTTGTTTTGTGGATTATCATTTACAAAAGTCACAATTTGTCTGTCCTTTCAATGAAGTTTACAATTTCAGAAATTCCAAATATTTATTACAGCTATGGTACATAATCTTTAAAAATTGTCCTTGAAGATATAATGAAAGGTTTATAACACATATTTACGCTAATTACACTATTACACTATTAAATTCACCCCAATGTTAGAATGTGTTTTTAGTTTAGCATTTTCCTCATAGTATTCCATTTATTTGGCCTAGCACATATTCTGTGGTTGTACATTCCAAGTTGTTTCAGCAGTGAAGACAAGCACAGTTGTTCAGATGTAAATAAAATTTAGATGCAACAATCTTGCTTAAATTGAAATTACTAGCTGTTTCCTTTCACAAATCAAAATGTGTTTTAAGTTGATGTTTTTTTTGCTGTCATTTACAATATGCAGTCTTCTATTTTTGCAGCAATATGATCTCATGTTAGGTCTAAAGTAGAGATAAGCGGTGCGGTGTGGTTTGAACTAAAATAGAGATGTTCAGATTCAATGAAATCCGACACATTTGAACTTTGGGGTTCCGAGTCGAACTGAGCCATGCCTCGGTTCCTCCCACCAATTTCGGATCTGTAATCAAGGCAAAACATAATTTTTACATAAAAAATTCAGATCTTTCGAGTCTTGTATTTTCTGCTTCCTGCCTCTGACAAGAAGAATCACATGACTGTGATCAACCAATCACGGAGGGCTGAATATACAGGCAGGCTTGTGGAGGCATTTTTTTTTAAACAACTACAACTTTATTGAGCTTAGTGGTAAAACTGATCAGAATGTCTGGGATGAGTGATATCAGGGGTGTAACTAGGGGTGCAGTTGCTATGGGGCATCCCGTCTGCACTCACCTTTAATACAATCCATTCTATTAGCAGCTCCCCTACAGCCCCGCTGAAGAAACAGTCCTCATATGCGGTTGCTGGAGCTACACACAAGCTAAAAAAGATTACAACTAGACTGTCAGTGACCCAGTGGGCCACCCATGAGGGGAATCTGGTTGCCCAGAAACAGCCCCAAAATGATTATTTTTTTT
The DNA here is from genome assembly GCA_011038615.1 of Limnodynastes dumerilii. NCBI lineage: Eukaryota > Metazoa > Chordata > Amphibia > Anura > Limnodynastidae > Limnodynastes > Limnodynastes dumerilii. The sequence goes on from WWET01006203.1 coordinate 74,411, forward strand.
TTTTTATATATTTTTATTGAAACATGTGTCTTCAAAGACCATAGAGTACAAATTCTCCAACATTTGTCAAAAAACGGTGTAATAACATAGCTGAGACAGAAAGAAGAAACAATCTCTATGAAAATTAACAATTGTGTGCAATCTAAGGGTCCCCACTCCCCACTAAACTATGGCTTTAGAACCATAGGAGGGTCATTAAAATGGATTTGTAGCTCAAACCAATATGAGTTTCGGAAGCAATCCCAAATTCTCTTTTTAACTTCCTCTGAAAGAATAGTGATAAAGCTGCCCCATGACTGGAAACATTTCTCAACCTTTTGCTCCTTTTGGTGGGAGGTCTCCAACCAGTCCATTTTAAATAGGTGAAAAAGTTTATCTCTAAACAGGGACATTGTAGGAGGACGAGGCTGCAGCCAAGATTGGAGGATAGCTTTACGTGTGTTAGAGGCCGCGGCGTCACTCCAGCGC
>WWET01006204.1:11611-22388 GCA_011038615.1 Limnodynastes dumerilii
AAGCCGGTCTTACGCTTACGCCCGCCGTCCTAGCGACGGCGGGCGTACCTCTGGATCAGGCCTGCTGACCTTTTTTGAGTTATGTGATTGTTGGTGCTGGGGAGTGAGCACTAATGTTTCTTTTACACAGACGCTCTCCAGTCTCTTGTAATGCCTCTGATTTAAGTTTAACGTTATGAAATTTGTGACATTTCCTATCTCTATAATAAGCACATTTTCCTAAATTGTAAAAAAACCTGTAATTTACTCTGAAATCTGACCCCCCAATGTCACTCCCTGGCACATTAGCTCCCTAATAAAATAAACAGCTAGTGAAAAGACCCTTTCTACACTGAGTTATGCCTTCCCAATTAAATGTTAATGTAAAGTGGATTTTTAAAACAGGAAGTAGAAAAAAACGGTAACATTTTCCACTTTAACCTGTTCCAATTTTGTCATTTTTTTTTTTGTGTAAAGTATTTTTATTAACAAAGTACAACAAAACAAGTGAGTTCACATTGCATCTTAAGACTGATAAGAAACAGAAAATGTCTTTGTGGTGGGTAAAATCACATTAGCCAGCAGGAAAACACATATTGTATAGCCAGTTAGCGAACATCACAACTGAAGATAAATATAACATAGAGTCGAACTCTTGCAGCGTTGTTTTATGTATATTTAAGGGAAGAGGTGGGAGGACGGATAGAGGGGGGGGGAAGGAAGGCTGTTTCACACATGTAGGTAAATGCTATTCAGAACTTCTGCAACAGCAATGTCATCAATCGTATGGTGATAAGTATACAAGAAGATGTGGTGTGTCTTGGCTATTAAAGAAGGCCGTGACCTCTCAGACGTAAGGGTATGGGATTAAGCGGCACTGTTAGGCTGGTTGCCTGCGCTGCAGTAGGGCAGTATAGCGGTCTGTAGTTTGAAACTCAATCCATCGAAACCATGTATCACGGTACCGTTCGTAGCAGTCGTAGCCCACCTCTGGGTCAGATAGCAGGTTATCTATCTCTAAGTAGCTGTCAACTCTAGAAATCCACTCTGGGGGATGGGCAGATTTCCTGTGGGGGGATAAGTGATTTGGCTGCGTTGTTGAGGTGTCGCAGCAATGACTGTTTGTAGGTGGAAATCGGGCAGTCTAGGTAATTAAAAAGCCAAAACAGCGGGCCGTCTGGGATTACTTCTCGCATAATCTCTTCTGAGAGTGCTCTCACGTGTCCCAATATGGCCTGATGTGCGGGCACAACCACCATATATGTATGGGGTCCCCTACCGCTTGATGGCATCACCAACATAGGTTCAAGCATGATGGGGTGATTCTATGCAAGACGTCGGGGCAGCGATACCACCTTGACAGCAGTTTGTAAGAAGTCTCCTGGACCAAAACATTCACAGAAGACGCTTTAGAAAATTCAAAGATTTTGGTCCAGGTGCTCTCCTCCATGACCAGCCCCAAATCTCGCTCCCAGGACGTCGTGAAGCTTGGTAGGCCGGGGGACATATCCTCAAGGAGTAGGCCATATATGTTTGAGATCGTATGCTTTGTCGGTTGCCGTGCTGTGCAAAGGCGCTCAAAAGGGGACAGGGGAGTCTTAAATTTGGTGGATCCAGGAGACATCACAAAGTGGCAAATCTGGGTATATCGCCAATATTCCTTGGCAGGTAATTGCCAAGAGGATTGCAAGTCAGTAAAGGTGTGGAGTCCATTCTGATCCAGGAGCTGGCCGACCCGGAGCAGCCCCACTTTTCGCCATATTTGGAATGAGGGGCTGCCTTCGGGTGCGGTACCCAGGGAAGCACCGCTATCGGGGCATTCAAGCACTGTTCCTCAAGTTGGATCCATTGCTTGAATGTCGCTCCCCTGGTCCACTCCATTATTCTGTTAAGGTGAATTGCATAGTGGTATCCCGCAATATGTGGAAGTTGGAGGCCCCCTCTCTCTCTCCTCCTTGCCAGCACTTCCAGCTTAATTCTCGGACGTCTACTTTGCCAAATGAAAGCGCGCATGATGCTTTGGAGCTCCCGAAGCCACCTAGGGGGAATATGAATGGGCAATGCCTGCATTATATATAGGAGCTTAGGCAGAGTGTCCATTTTTAGGACATTAATTCTGCCCAGTCATGAAAGGCGAAGATGTGTCCACGAGTTTAATTCTGTTCAGAGCTTAGACAAAAGCGGGGAATAGTTAGCTGAAAAGAGATGTGCAGTATCCGCAGTTATGTTGATCCCCAGGTACTTGAGTTGTGTCTGGTGCCACGAAAATGGAAAGGAAGATTTCAGGGCCGTAGTCATGGACACTGGACAGTTCAAGTTAAGTGCGACAGATTTGGTGTAATTAATTTTAAAGTGGGAGAGGTCTTCAAATCTACTGAACTCCTGAACCAAGGATGGAAGCGACGTGTCCGGGTTGCTGAGGAGGGCCAGAACATCATCAGCAAACAGCGCTAATTTATATTCCTCTGATCCCACCCTGATACCCAAGATAGCAGAATTCTTTCTCACCATCAGCGCTAAGGCTTCCATACTAAGAACGAATATCAGTGGGGATAAAGGGCATCCTTGCCCGGTGCCGTTTGTAATTTCTATTGCGTGTGAGAGTGTTCAACTCTCAAGCGTTAACTTGCATTTCAAGCGTTAACTCTAACCTTAGCAGTTGGGCGGCTATAAAGGGCTAGAATTTTGCTCATGCAGACTGGGCCGATACCTAAGTGGTGCAGTATGCCGATCATGAAGCTCCAATTCACTCTGTCAAATGCTTTTTCAGCATCAGTCGACAACAGTATTGAGGGAGTGTCAGAATTGCACACACGGTGGATAACAATTATAACCTTAACGGTGTTGTCCCTGGCTTCTCTCCCCTCAACGAAGCCTACTTGATCTGTATGTATGAACTTAGGCAACAAGCTGTTAAGTCTATTTGCAATCAATTTGGCATAGAGTTTCAGGTCAACGTTGAGGAGAGAGATGGGCCGGTAGCTGGAGCATAAGGCAGGGTCTTTCCCCTCCTTTGGTATCACAGTTATGTGGGCCTCGAGGGATTGGTCTGAAAAGGGGTGACTATCCGAGACCGAATTGCAGGCTACAAGTAGAGGGGGAATTAGAAAGGGCATAAAAGTTTTATAATAGCCAATGGTGAAGCCATCCGGGCCCGGGCTTTTCCCACTTGGGGAAGATTTAACAGCGGCTTCCAGTTCAAGTGTGGTGAACGGCCTTTATAAGAGGGCTATATCCTCTGGAGGGAGAGTCGGATAATTGGCATCTTCCAAGTAAGAACGTGAGCGGTTGGCGCTGAATCTCTACAGAGGGATCTTCCTGGGAGCGTAGACCATATAGTTGGGTGTAAGATGCTTGGAAGGAGGCCACAATGTCTTCTGTTTTGTGTTGGAGAGTACCAGTAGCATTCTGGAGAGAATGGATGTAACTAGCCGCTCTTTGCTTTTTAATTGCTCTGGCTAACATTTTACCAGGTTTGTTACCTCCTATGTAAAATTTACTACGGCATTTTTTAAGATCCATTTACATTTTAGCTGTGAAAAGGGCATTCAGATCTTTTCGAGCAGTTGTGAGTTCAGAGAATAAATCTGGGGAAAGGGAGGATTTATGCAGGGTTTCTAGGGCTTTAATCTTGTTAAGGAGATTTTCTTTTTTAGTATTTATTTGTTTTTTTTTTAGCAGATACACTCCCCACGGACTACTCATTTATGGGCCTCCCACATCGGGGGTTGAGTTGAGTTCAAAGTAATTTTGGATAGTCTCAGTGAGTTGGGTTTTTCAGATGGGATCTTGTAAAAGAGATTCGTTTAATTTCCATGGCCAGTGCTGCGCTTGGGTCTGAGGCAATGAGAGTTTAACGTGGACAGGAGCATGATCTGTCGAGGACATCATCCCTATATAGGCATCATCAGGAAGATGAAGGTACCTATGGCTGAGGAAGATGTAGTCAGTCCGCGAGTAAGAATAATGGCAAGGGGAGAAAAAGGTATAATGTTTACCTTCCGGGTGAAGGATTCTCCATACATCAGCCAGCCTCGCATCATGTAAGGCTCCTCGCACCCTACGGTACAATTTGGCAGGATAAGATGGACGGGAGGTAGAGGAGTCTATGGAAGGGTCAAGAACCCAGTTGAAATCGCCCCCGCACAACACCACTCCCGCCTGATAAGATTCTGATTTAGTGACAACCGACTCCAGGAATGCGTGTTGGTTTTGGTTGGGAGAATAAGCGTTAATGATAGTATAGGGCTACCCATGGAGAGAGCACCGGACAAGTAGAGCCCTACCTGCTATCAGTCGGCGTACCTCCGTACATTTTTTTTTTTTTTTCTATTAAATTTGCCATGCAGCACCAGGAGACGATTCTGTACAGACTGGTGAAAATTTTATCGTAATGCATAAAATACTTTCAGAGCTATAGCCCCTCAAACACCATGCCCCCCCTCTCTCCAAAAGTCAATGGCGGAATGCTGTTTATTATAGTCAACCTTAATATAAGGGCACAACTGTGCCCTTATAATATAATAACTATGGACCTTATTCAGACTTAAGAAGGAGCTTGAAAATTAAGAACCGTATTCACAGATCCGCACCTAACTCATTTGTCCTGCCAATATCCCGCCCCCCCCCTTTAGGTACCTTATGGCACTTACGAGACATTGCCTCTCCCCGCCTCCTTCATGCCATCCCCGCCATGCAGCACCAGGAGACGATTCTGTACCTTATGGCACTTACGAGACATTGCCTCTCCCCGCCTCCTTCATGCCATCCCCGGCTAATCTATATCCCTCCCCCCTCCTACTTCTACCTAATCCCTCCCTGAGGTGGTAATACGCCACCTGCTTCTACTTAAAAAAAATTCTGTGTGGTCTTTAAAGACCACACGGAGGCAATCTACATACCAACACAATCTACGTACTATGCATGCATATTAGGTCCGCTTGGGAGAATAAGCGTTAATGATAGTATAGGGCTACCCATGGAGAGAGCACCGGACAAGTAGAGCCCTACCTGCTATCAGTCGGCGTACCTCCGTACATTTTTTTTTTTTTTTTCTATTAAATTTGCCATGCAGCACCAGGAGACGATTCTGTACAGACTGGTGAAAATTTTATCGTAATCAAATACTGACCAGCTTTACTTTTACACTGTTATTTAGACTTGGGCTGGGAAACATCACCTCTCTACTTTAATACTGTTCGCAACAGATGAAATATGACTCCCCTGCAATCAACATGGTTGATCCCAGGAGTAACTTTCCTCTTAATTTCAAGCTCCTTCTTCAGTCTGAATCAAGCCCTATATATTTAGTTCTGGTGATAGATACATATATATATATAGAAATTGTTCTGTTATAATACTTAATTAATAAAACAACATTATTAAAAAATAACAAACAAACTTGCCCATGTTTTTCAGTGTTTGTCTTTACTTATGCATAGATAGATAGATAGATAGATAGATAGATAGATAGATAGATAGATAGATAGATAGATTAGATAGATAGATAGATAGATAGATAGATAGATAGATAGACTGCCTACTGTTTTCCGCAGAGGTGATTGTACATTAGAAAAAGCATTTTGCTGGAATGCAGCTATTAAACTAATTACATGTGATAAAAATCACAACTACACGACTTACTTTTATGTAGGGGCACCCTGAAATATTGAAGAAACGAATTTAGAAATTCACATAGAACAAATAGAGGGACAATGAAAGGGAATCCAAAGTGTTTACAGCTGTAAGATGAGAAAAGTAGAATGACGCCAGGAAAAGGGCATATGATTTAAAGGAGGAGGAGAGTTACCCGCACATGCACCTTGAGAAAGAATCCAAACTGGATTTGAAATGCGTCGGTGGTTGTGGGTAACGAATTTGCAGTCTATCTAGTCCATTTCCCCCTATTTTTCCCTATCTTTTTGCCTATCCAGTGGTTTAGAAAGGGACCCATATTTCTTTCCTACTGTTGATTGTCTTAGAGGACAGGGAGGTGGGAATGGTCTGATAGATAGGGTTTTTTTTCTCCCTATCCCCCGTCTGCAGGGGTGAAATAACCAAAGACTCACTTTTAGAGAAAATTGTTTTATTGAGAAAGTTTTATTAAGTGTATGGAACACCCTTTTTTTATTGATGTCAAAATAAACGTTGTGGAATTGTTTGAGAATACTGAGTCTAATTGAGGCCAGGCACTTACAATAAAACAAACTGTGAGAGGAGTTTGGTGGAAAAGTGCCTGGATCGGATTATACCGAACAGCTGAGGGACGCTGATCAAGGCTCCAGATCCGTCGGGAAGTGTCTGCAAAAAGAGGAAAAGATCTTTATTTGTGACCAGATTACAAGAGGAAAGCAACGTAATCTTACCTGTGAGATTACCGTCTGCACTATTTTTCCTCTTTACTGTTTTCTGGTGATTGGTGTTGAAACCGGAGGGAGAGGATCGGGACGTCAGAGGGAGTCAATACTGCTAAGGAGCAAAAAGACCATTCAATATATGCTATAAAACAAAGAGGAATAAGGTGTAAGTGCAACTCTTATTCTTACTATACCTTGCATTACTGGCTGGCTACACTAGGTGTTCCCCCTTGTTTCCCCTTTTTGTGGTGACACTGTGTGGGTGAATACGACGGGGTGGTTGCTGTTGGAGACGACGGGAGAGCAGAGCCCGGTGGAAGAGATATACTTAGAGCTATTAATCAAGAGAGGAATAAAGTAAGCACTGGGGAGAGGGAGCAGCGTGGTGAACAATTCTGACAGTCTTCATATTGCATGTTTTTTTCTCTCATCGGTTTTCCTATTGAGGAAGTTGAAGACAGTTTTAAAGCCCAGGACCTCTCAATAGGACTAAATGAAAGAAAACTACATCAGAAAGATCGGGATTGATGTGAGTGATTCCCTACTACATAAAATACTTTTTAAGACTGAATTAGAAATTTGGGAATTTTTGAAGGAACTCTATGTGTTATTAAGTGATTCTGTGGGGTAACTACGCTCTGTAAAGGGGCACTGTTAGAACCACCAGGGTTTTTGTTGTTTTTTCAGTTGATCTGTACTTAGGAACAGATTTTTGGGGATTTGTGTGATACCCCACACCCTGGTCTTATAGCTGACCCTTGGTGGCAGCCTTTTAGAATATTATTTACTATATCTATTGTTGCTAAAATGTTGTATACAATTTCTTCTCCTCAACTGCCTGTTAATTTGTTGTAAGGTGTTGTTTTGTGTTATCATATATTGCTGTTGCTAAGTTTGGAATTGAGATAAAGTTGCATAAATGTTTGCTGCTGATTCAGTAGCTGTTGGTGGCTGTGGTTGTGCTACTTGTGGTGATGCTGGTGAAGAAGCTGACGTCATGACTCTTTGTGGTTCTCTGATTTTTTCTTCTGGCTCAATAAATGTAAGTGTTAACATGTTGTTCTCTTCATTTTCAGACACTGCATTTTGCTGCTGAGCATAAAGAATTGCTTCATGTGATGTGCCTAATGTTATAGGTAAGTTCAACAGTATTACATTTTTAAAAATCAACGTAATGAGGTTACTTACTTATGTTGTCCCAATTGTCTAAAAAATGCATGTAATAAAAATTTAAAACACACATTACAATCTGGATGTAGGCCTTTCTTAAATTAATAAAAAAATAAAAATAATTTAAACCATAAACAGGAAAATAGTCTCAAAACACATTTACATTTTAAATAGTATGCATATAGAATATACTTCCAGACGCTGGGAACAACAAAAAATTATGAATTTTAAAAAATAATTAAAAGATATAAGTGCTTCAGTAAATATTTGTGCATAAATAAATAAATAAATAAATAAATATTGGTGTAATAATAAAGCACTTTCTAATAAATTGTGCAACACAGTGTGGGCTTCAAAATATTAGTCTTATAAATACTCTGCCACTAAGGAATAATTTGATCACAGTGGGTTTAAAGTGCAACAGTGATAAAATTCATATGTGTAACAAAACATGTAGCAAAATCTATAAATAAATACTTTCCAAAAAGTGCCCAATGTGAAAGTCCTATAATATCAAAATACATAAATGTCTTAAAAGTTCATAAATGTCTTTAAGAAGTAGAAAATAAATTAAAAAAGCTAGTCCAATAAACGGAAATAATGTCACTTATTTGAACAACGGCATATTGAAATCTGGATGATGATCCATACTGCAAACCTTTTAAGAAAACCAAAAACACAGTAGGACAATAGATTAAACCTTTACTTCACAAATAAAACAAACATGTATAAAAAGGAGAAATGGCTGGGAACTTTCCTGAACCGCAAGTCCACAGATGTAAATACACACCACGATCCTGGCGCTTTCAAATGGGCCCGAGCAGCGCTAGATGATCAGAAGACTGTCAGGGGCAGCATGCAGAAACGGGAATTGGAAGTCCAGTTTTCTCCTGGCAGAAGTCAGCGACGCGTCTCGAGTAAACGCCTTTATCAAGCAATGATAAAGGGGTCACCTGAAACGTGTCGCTAACTGCTCCCGGAAGCAGTTTTGTTCGTAAAATGACCAATTCTTTTATTCTTTATATTTCAATGATGATATTTAAATATTCTTACAAAGTCACTGTTTCTCTTTCTTGTAAAAATTGAAATCAAGAACCTTCTAGCTTTTTCACTCCCTTCTTCTTACTTCTTAATTCTAGATTCTCAATCCAAGTGATGATACATAGGAGAAAGAGAGGATCATGTGTGACTCTGTAGTTCACAGGTAAGTATTTCTTTACCAGATTCTACTCACAATGCTTTCCTTTTGCCCAATTAGTGTGTAGAATAATTTCTAATTCTCTTTAGACCCTCCTGATCTCTCTGTACTCCTTCCACTTCCTCTTATTCACCACCACTCCTCCGGACGCGGTACCGAGACAGAAAGAAAAATCGTAATAATTAGAACTACTCACATTTATTGTGCCTTTCAAAATCACTTCGTAAATAGTCTCTTTCCTTTCTTCCAGATCCTCCCTGTCTCCACTCCTCCAAACACAGCTCCAAAGTGGGAAAAGGAGAGCAAGAACGTCCTGTGTAGATCCTTCAACAACTTCAAAGCAACTCTGTCCCAGTGATTGTACGTCCTGCGTAGTTACTGAACACAATTTTCAGGACTATTTGCAATTACTTACTTTGCTCTTTGTTCTTTAAGATTCGTCAATTTTAATGAACAACATCACAAGATTACCAATTACAGTTGATTGATACTTATTTACAACCCCTGATGCAGTATATTCCATCATACATAAAGAATACATCTGATATTTTAAATAAATTACAGGAGGTTAAATGGCAAGAGGAATATTTATTAGTAATAGCGGATGTTGCATCCCTGTATACAATTATTGCACATTAACAAGGAATTCAAGCTGTGGAACATTTTTTAGATTTTACCAATTTTAAAGAATTTTTAATTGAGGGCAACCTCTTTATTTTAAATAATAATTATTATTGTTTTAACAAGGATTTTTACCTTCAGATATGCGGTACAGCCATGGGGACCAGGTTGGCTCCCAGTTATGCAAATTTATTTATGGGACTGTGGGAGGAAGGTCTTACCTCCCAGGGTGGAGCGAACCTGGTCTCATGGTTTAGGTATATAGATGATATTCTTTTTATTTGGAGAGGCCCAAGAAGTTTATTAGAATAATTTTTTGCAGTCACTTAATACAAATGACCAGAATATAAAATTAACACTTACAATCAGTGACATAAAAGTAAATTATTTAGATCAAAAAAATTATATTGAAAATAATCTACTTAAAACTCAAAATTTTATTAAGAGTATGGACACAAATTCAGAAAAACCCTGTTAACACCCAAAACCAAAAATACTCAGGACAGCCATTTTATTCCTTTTATTTTACAGTATAATAGCCAATATAGAGATGTTATTCAACAACATTGGCACATTTTGCAAGGTGATTCTGAACTCCAACCGTTTATAGCACAGAACACCATTTTCACTTACCGAAAAGTACTCAATTTAAAAAATAGGTTAGTGAGGAGTGTTTTTAACATAAGAAAAAGGACTCTCACATAAAATCAAAAGGGTTCTATAGTTAAAGGCCCTCCTAAAGTAACTAAGGTAACCTCCACATCCAACAGCCACATGGAGACAATTAATAATTTTATTACTTCAAATACTAAAAATGTGTATCTATTGTTAAGTTTTCATGTCACCTACATGTACATCAAGACCTTTAAAAACTCGGTGGAATGAACACATAAACAATATTAAAAAGGGCCTGGATTCACATCCTATGGCGGCACAGTTTAAAATACACCACCAAAGCGATATTAATCATATTAAGAAATTTTGTGGCATTAAGAAAGCATCTGAGAATTGGAGGATACATGCAAACCATTATTTCATTTAATTAATTACAACCATTCAGTCTCAACCAGGAATGGTAAAATGGTTCCTCTATGTCCTATTTCGTAACCCCCTAAAGTCATACCCCTCTACACATGCCCAATCACATCCGATCTTAGAGGTGATACAGGGGGGGGGCCAGAATTTTGGTGAGAGATCCCAGAAGAAGACCTAGTACCGTAGGTAAGTAAGAAGGGGGTTAGAGGTACTTGGATTTATTTCCACCCGTTTCCTGGAGGAGAACCTTTGCTTTTTCTATTTATATATAATTAGAGGTGAGGGGGGGGCCAGAATTTTGGTGAGAGATCCCAGAAGAAGACCTAGTACCGTAGGTAAGTAAGAAGGGGGTTAGAGGTACTTGGATTTATTTCCACCCGTTTCCTGGAGGAGAACCTTTGCTTTTTCTATTCTATTT
>WWET01006205.1:11393-42128 GCA_011038615.1 Limnodynastes dumerilii
AATGGAGTGACGGTTTACCGGCTATATATATATATATGAATGGAGTGACGGTTTACCGGCTACATATATATATATATGAATGGAGTGACGGTTTACCGGCTATATATATATATATATATATATATATATATATATGAATAGAGATGTATATAATTATATATACATATATGAATAATAGCTGTCTGATGTTTGCATTAAAACATCATTCTCGCACTCCATGAATAAAGGCCCTGTAATAGGATTCTTGCTAATTATGTAAAATTATATACCATCTCCTGGCTCTATATTGTCCCCAGCAATACATAAATGTGTTAATGTTCCTGCAATTACTTTACACTTACATACATAGGAAAAAAATTCACCACAACCAAATTATTTATTTGGCATTTAAAACAATTTCCAATGCAACTTGTATGGACCAACGTGAACAACAGCACACAATTTCAAAGTGTGGCAACACAAAAGTATAAATTAACATTTATCATTCATAGCAATGTTAACATATGAAGGAAAAATAACAACACTTCGTCATTGCTATGTCATGCTATTTATATAACTATAAAATTATATGTCAATATAAAACCATGAACTTAGGCAAATCATTTGCTTACAGGGTGTCTCCTAGAACGCTGCACTGCAGGAGGATATGAGGTTTTACGTCTTCTACCTCTACGAGGTGTTTCAGCTATAGCAACTGGTGAATTACCACTTTCTCCTGAAGTACCCAACATCAGAGAGGAGTGAGAAGACAAGTCAGAGACCAAAGTGGTAGAGGTAGTTTTTAGGTGCTCTGCTAATTGTTTAAAGATTTCCATCTGTGCTGTTTGTATGTCAAGCATACTTTTATTTATTTGAACATTAGTTTCATACATTTGTTCTATTCTTTCGAGACACTCACACATCCTTTGCATTAAACTATTTGTTGTGTCGGCAGCTCCCTGGGCAGAGGTTACATCGTTAAGAACACGCTCCAATTGCACCATTGGATCCGCTACTGACACATCTGCTGCTTCTGTCGAACGCCCAGTACCTGGAGGTGGGTTATTGCTGTGCACAGGCAAATTTGGAGGAACATGTACGGCTGTAGAAATACTATATGGCGATGCTGAAGTATTTTCTGTAGTTAATTCTTGATGACCGTCTTCTTGTAGAGAGATATCTAAATCTTCTGATAAAGGGTCAAAATTTTCATCGATGGGGTAAAGGTCCAACGATTGCTCTGTAATATATTTAGAATGATATCAAGTTATTGTATGTACTTTTACATGTGTTGCATTACGTTAAGCATGTCAGTAAATTATTGCAATCTCAAACATGCACATGTCATTAGTTGAAACCTGTTCAGGTTTACCAATTCTATCTGCTGATGTTTGCTAAGAGCTCATGAGATGTTTGCATCACAATTGAGTTGGGCTTCAATGTTCAAAGACATTGGTGATAGACGTAAATATACAATGAATACTTGCTATTTGTGTATTTTGCCTTTAGATATGTTGATGTTTGGTGTTAGCATGTGGTTCAGTCATTTAAGCCTCCCATTATAACTATGAGTGGTGCTGTGAAACAGGAATTTTCTATTCTTAATACAATACAAATGTGTTCTTTGTTGTCATCCACCCATATACAAACTGATATATATTGTCCACTCTGTGATTAATGTTAGTATGTATTCACATTCAAATGTAACATTAATGTTTATGTTACCTTGTCCTTTGCTCATAATTTGAACCTTTTAGTGCAGACAACATGGTCAACCCTTTAGTGGATGACTATTTCGTATGTTTAAGTCCATGCACATGTACTACTTCTTCACATATAAATATATATCATCACATTATGATAATCCTGCTGCCCTGATTTGTAATCCTAATTTTATGAAACATACTAACAACTGAAGAAAATATATGTATTTGCATCACTTTGACTATCACTTATACCTCTAACCCAGATCAGAAGCATGAGTTTTTATAAACTATCATTTTGATACGTCTTACAGAGGGTAAACACGTCCTTTCCTGTATGGCCATAAAGATAATCAATAGCATACCGCTGCAGTAACAAATACATTTTTGTGTAAATGGTTGTTTTTATGTACGTCTCTTATCAACGTTAAAAATTGATATGTATAAAAGAAATTAATATTAAATAGTATGCAATAGTAAGAACATTTTGGGACACCTCTCCGCCTAGACTTTGAAATACCATTAACATGTTCATGTTATTTTTTGCATTATGTCTGAAGTTCGTTTGCATAGGTGTTATGTGACCAACACTTTAGTCTACTAACGGATCAGTGCGTTATATAAATGTTTTCTACCTACCTATATCCTCTGTCCATTTTTACACCCCCCACCTAATTACAATTGATTTTTCTGGACATAACATCATTATAATAGGTGGCAACATACCTGCAAACACAGTGTTATTGTTTATGTTCATTTCTTGTGTCTAGAAAATATTTGGACATTTATACCATACTTACCTTCATCACATTCTTCAACATCAGGTCTTGCAACTTCTTCTCCCAATTCGTTGGATTGCTGCTCACTAGTGTCGACTCCACCAGGCACACCTTCAACCTCAACTGTTTGGATAGCCCTGCATGCCAATTGCTCGATACTGTTTAACTCCAAACTACGTGGAATTGCCCCAACTCCAGTGGTCCTGTAAAGAGTAAACATGGTCTTGTGTGGAAGAAAATCAAACTGCTTTTCAACCTAGATTAAATATTGAGATGAGAAAGGAAACACAAGCATGTGACACAATGTTCATGTGAAGGTAACATGTTAAATGTCTCAAATAATTCCATACATGATATAACTCTGTCCACTTGTTCATAATCTGATGTTTCCACGTTTAGGATCAGCAAAGTAAGAAGCATGAAGTATGTGCAACACAGAAGTTGCATCACGAATCAACAGTGAACAATATAATAGTGCACCATATGACGATATTACAGGAAGAGTTTGCGCCAAAGGTAAGTGTGCAAACAATTACGGCCTAAATTTAGCTATCCCACAGCTAGGTTTATGGTGCAGGGGTAACTGCATGGAATACATAGCGCTACCCTTGGAAAGCACATAGCTTTTTAGATAAAGTGTTATGACAGATGTGTTGACAAACTTTTTAAAAGGTTATCAATACTTACCTAGAAATGCGTGCTCTTTTTGCTAGCTTGCGTTTTAGCATAGTTTTAAAATCATGCCAACTGTAAGGAAACATTAATATCATTATAATACACATAGTTACATGTGACGCATGTCATTACCATGTCAGTAAATAGATTGTTAAATTGGTTCAATTTACTGTGTGTCAACAATTGACCTAATGCTATGTATATGCTTAATGCATAACATGAAAAGTAAGCTTTAAAAATGAATATTTGAACACTACAGACACTTGTAGGTATTTTGAATGAATGGATGGCATTAGCATTACCAACATCATAAAAACAAATGACTCTACTATATATGTTGAAAGCACAGCGTATAAAGGACATGGAAGAATAATGTAAGTCGTTCTAAAAATGTGTGAAATAGAAAAATTCTACATATTTGTAGGCCTTTTGAACCTATAAGGAGTAAATTACTCCATCTTTGTGATATATTTCAATAACCTGAACAGTGAAGGAATGAGTTTTTAAAGGTCTAACGGTGGCAGTGCTACGAAATAATGGTATGAAGCAGAGGGTTATTGTACACATAAAACATGAGTACTTACCGTTTTTTGACCATAGTTGGATGTCTAGCCTCCACATTTCCGTGTTCATCCCGGGAAAAATTGTTTAATGTGTCGGTGATTCCCTCCCAAGCAAACGTGCGCTCCAATGGATTCAATTGGCCACGCTCATTATATAAACTTGTCATCACCAGTTCCACTAGCTTTGCCACCTCTTGATGCGTGAAATTTCGGTTGCGTCTTTTTTCTCTGGGCGCCATTTTACAAATCATTACCCATAATTGTTGTTCCAATTTATAAGCGTTAGCTGATTTGCATGATTTCTAAGATGGCTTATTGTCTTATCACGTGAGCATTCCCATACTGCGTATGAACATTGTTCACCACCAATATTACATCAACTTGTCATTATTGGGTAACTATTGGCAACTATTACATGCTAACGTGTTTTTATTTTTAATTTTTTGTGGCCTACCGAATGTTCTAGAAGCTCTGTGTGGGCGTTCACTATGATCACGTGATGTGTTTTCATCAAATAGGTATGGATGAATCAGACGGTGACCACACTGAACAGGAGATGGCGCGGTGCAGACGCTTCAGTAGAGTGGAGCTATGTATAATCGTCTTTGAAATGGGTCGTGTTCCTGCCAACTTGCCAAGCTCTATTCAAAGTACTAGAGACGCATTGAACAGAGCCAGAAGAAGAATTTATCGAGACACCGGTGTGCGTAGACTGCTCTGGCAAATTCACAGACGATGGTGGGTTCTTAGAAGACGGCAGCCACACCTTCTAAGACGATTACAGACAAGTATAGCAAGTAAGTATAGATATTGACAATGTTGGCTCTGCTGATGGCTTTATTAGAAAGGCAAAAGCATGATAGTCTGGAAAAAGCTAAACATTGTACTTTAAAAGTCAAGGTAATAATTGGAGCATCTTTGTATGCGATGTTGTTAAGTTAAACTGTAAAATATATGCTTAGGAACTAGTTAATTGTCTATATAGCATGTGTAATGCATGTGGAAACTCATAAATGCATAAATGTTTAAGTATATCGAGTTTTTGTACTTGAAATGTTTTATTGCGTTCAATTCATGTTATGTATGTGCTATTGTAATGTTTTCTGATGTAAATGGGTAATTGTTATACCACAAGTGTACACACATAGCGATCGTTATATATAAAATACTTTGCCCAATAATATCTTTAATTTTATGCACATATTACAACCAGTCAACGCACAGTGTAACACTCCGCAAAGGACGTACAAAATTCTACTGTTAACAGTGGAAACAAGGGTAAGTATTGCATTCCTTTACAAAAAAAATCATGTATGCCAACGCCCTAATAGTAGCTATAAAGGGGGAGCTCAAGTGCTGTATGTCTGCGGACATAGGACAGTGACATATATAAATAGTGTTGTAGAAATTTTCAATAAATAAACCTTAACTGTAACAATTAACGTTTTAATGTGTAGAAGTGGTAACTGATGCCCTATATGTAATGAGCTGTTTCATTATTATTTAAGGTAGCTACATCAGGCTGCGTTTGCATCGCAACTAGCCTGGCAAGTTCCTTTACAACATTTTAAAATTCTCAAGCCTCTTGTGAGGTCCCACGATGAGTCGTGAGTCCATGCTGTGCTGCGATCCTAAAAATAATAACTGCACATGCGCAGTACCTCTCATTCAGGAATGTTAAATATTTGTAACTCCTGACATGAGAAACACTGCGCGCGTGCAGGGTCTTCATGCCGGGACCATACAGTTACAGGGCCAAGGAAGGGTTTGACAGTTGAGTTGAAAGGTATATTAAAGTGTAATATTTTTATTTATATGTTTCATGTAATTGTCTTTAACATAATTGTATGAAGCACAAAAGATATTTGGAAATGTAATTTTGTACAGGCCGCCATGTTTATATGTTTTTCAGTGGTCTCCACCTTACATAACCCCCTTTTCCTCCCCCTAATAACTGCTATTAGGGGGAGTGAAAGAGGAATATATGGGGATATTACAGGAAAATAAAACCCTTACGCCAGTCACAGATGGCGTTAGTTCAATGTCGGTAGCACAGTGTTAAACTCCGCTCCAACTTTTAGCACATATGTCCAAGTGGATGTTCATGCAATAGGGCCTGTTTTCATTTGACAACTGGCCATATTGCTGCACATACTAGTCCTTTAAAAAGACCAAACAACATACATCAGAAAGTGTTCAAACACCGACCCGTGCAACTTCACAACTGAAGGCCTGTAATTAATACACTGCATATGTGCTATGTGTTAGCTTCATTCCACAAGATGCTTACAGTTCCTTTAGTAAATCAGTGCGCTTGTGCTCTACTTACTTGATACATTGGTACATAGCTGCGACTGCTGCATAATTGCAGAACCTCATAACAGGGGTTGTTTTTTTTAAACCTCATTTTCCATGATACTAAAACCAGTGGTCATGCTGCATCATTAACACAAAATCATAAAGGTAAGACAATGAAACAATGTCCATGTTTCCAACCCAAACATGTTAAGTAAATGGATAAGTTAGGTTGTAGAAATGGCGAAACATTTACAGCATTTTGCGTTGTCAGAGGGTTAAAATGTTTTTCAATTTGTTTTTCCCTTTGTAGGAGCTTGCATACATACTGCATCTGCAGATTCACCTTCACACACATCCTCTATGCCTGCAGCTTCTGTTGAAGACGAGTCAACCTCTGCCACACAGTCAGAGTCACCTCTCCCTCAGCCCTGTGACTCACAATTAGATGTTCAATCAAACAGTGACACTCGCTCTCCAGCCCTTTCCGTGTGACAATCTGTAATGGCTGTCAATTCTGTCTCCCACACAGAAGCAGGTGTGCATGCACGTAAAACCACAGAGCCACCTGAATGTATGCAGTCACATTATGACTCTCTTTTAAATTCTATGACAGAGTCTGAATGTACCGACAGATAACAACACCCTATCTTTATCCAGTTCCCCATGTGTGACTGCATCTGATGCTGTAGAAGGTCACATGGCCTTAACTGCTTCCCCCACCCTCTCTCTACCTTCAGTGATTTCTGAAGTATACAGTCCCTCTCCTGGTCCAACTCCTTCGTACTCAGCCACTCAATCCCCTTCCCTGTCCCCCTGGCACAATGAAGCAGTATTTTCACCTGAGTCCATGTCAAGGTCGAAAACATCAGAAGGCAGCGCTGCAGAAGGGCCCCAAGTTCATGGAAATGGCAATTCTTTTGGTAAGTGTGACATCCAACCTGTAATGTTTGCTTAGTGAATGTGAAAAGATGCAGAGGAAAAGTGACATGTTATAGAAAAACAATATTAAACATATGTGTTTACATAGCAAGAAGGTAAGAAACGGGAATTGTTGGTACATAACATTTCCCCAAGCAAAAGTAGTAGTTAAAGAAAAAGATTTTAAACAGAGATATATAACATTATATTTACATATATAGGTGTGTGTTGATCTAAAAATAATAGTTTAACCTACATATGTGTGTATATATCTCTCTCTATATATATAAATATATATAGATATATATGTTTTGAGAAAGATACATTTATATAAAGATGTATACAACTAAAAATAAATATATATACTATAATAGACCCCCAATTGTTTTTGGCCACACTAATTATGACAAAATGTTATTAGCATTTCATATTGTCATTATGGGGTATTGTGTGTAGAATTTTAAGGGGAAAAAATTAATTTATTCCATTTTGGAATAAGGCTGTAACATAACAAAAAGTGGTAAAAGTGCAGCGCTGTGAATACTTCCAGATGCACTGTGTATGTGTGTGTGTATATATGTATATATATATTTTTTTTATATATATATATATATATCTATATATAATTTTTTTTACATGTAGATATATATATAAATTTGCATATCATTTTTATTGTTTGCATATAAATGTGTACATATATATGTAAATATTAACATATAAATACAAAATAATTTTTTTTTTATCTATCTCTATATATAAATCTATATGTTTCAATAAAGATGAAGTCAAATTGCATGCTAACTTGTTGCTGTTCATATAGCTACATGGATGGAGACATGTATACACACAGATATGTTCATTGGGGTAGATCCTGAACAACGTTTGCCTTACGTTTGTTCGCGTAGCGAATTTTCGCATACGTAAATCGCAACGCTACCCTTAACACACCCCCTGCACGGCCGTATTTTCTGAAAATACGCTACCCAAACCCTACCTTAAGTTTTCCAAACGTAACAGCATACGTCCGCTACCGTGCGTACAGACTACGCGAGCGTACGCAGCTTAGCACGCCCATACTGTACACTTTAAATCCCCCCCCCGCCTACTTCATGTAATTCGCACGTATTCGTCGCTAACGTAATTTTGGCACGCCCACACGTAATTACTTACGTTCGCAATACGTGAATTATACTTACGTTTGAAAATACGCTGTGCGTATTTTCTGCGGTGCGCATGCGCAGTTCGTTCAAATCTGTGAATTTACGTGTCCGCCACACGTAAATTCGCGGAAATGCGTAGTTCAGGGTCTGCCCCATTGTCTGTTTATGTTTTGTAGGATTGAAGGAAATGCAGAAAAGCCCCTTATATACTGAATTGCGTGCAATCATAACTAGTATCATTGTAATGGTGAAGGCGGCCAATGCTTTTATTGTGGTTATGAAGCAAGAGTGGATAAAGAAAAATTGTAACACACAACCAAGGCAAAGTGCACAAAGTTCAACATGCACTCCCAGAGAAGAAACAGCTGCTAGGCCACCACCTGCCACTCGTGCAGCAACAGCACCTAAGGAAAGGTGTGACTTCAGTAAGAGCCAAGGTGACCAATCCACCTATCGGTGGACCAGTGCACCTCCACCACCTCTATCAAGCAGACACACAAGCATTCCTACTGTTCCCTCAGCGCCTTTAAGCTTGTTTAGAGTAGGCACGACAGCACATGCTACTCCACAGCCATGCGTGTCGCGGGCCCATCCCAGCTTTGTAGCACCCGCCAATTGCATGAATGTAGCACCAGATGTGTCACTCAACACACACATATGCTATGTACCACCCCCTGGTCCTCCGGCAACATCCCAAACGTGGATGACAACTGCTCCTCCTGCGGCTGACACCTTACATCAATGGGTGCCACCACCACCAACGTCACACACATTTACCCGGGCTTCTGCAGTGGGAAATGTAACATTCCAACCTAGCCTTTTCCCACCTAATGCACTGGCTGCAAATGCTGAAAAATGGCAAACACCACCTCCTAGAGCCTTAGAAACATGGGTGCCTACACCAACTTCGACGTGTCATACAAGTATACCAATACCTAAAGTTCGCTGTGCCAGCGCAGCCACATGGCTGCCCGCAGCTCCTCCACAGCGTACAATTTCCCAAAGATGGGTGACAACACATGGTCCACTGCCTTATAGTTCTCAAACCCCTATGACATCCACTCGTGCACATTTGCCCATCTCGCCAACATGGCTAGCTGGTCATCCTCCATCGTCTCTTTCATTCCTGTCTTGGGTGCAAAAACCTCCTATTTTGTCAAACACTTGGCCCATGTTCGGTCCTGCAATGTCTGAAAGCAGACACATACGGGTTATTGCTCCAGTTGCACTGGATCAAACTTCCTATATTGGCCCACAAACATCTCCTAATGGTCCAGCTTGCGCTAACGCTTGTCTCCCAGCAGCACCTCCCCCTGCAAGCTCATACACTTGGATGAGTGTTCCTATGCAATCCAACGAAAGTTCCCACACATGGATGACTGCACCTCCTCCTGGCCCAGCAGTTGTTAACGGTTGGCCCACTGCACCTCCGGCACCCCATGATCCGTGTCATAATTTACTGTGTGCTACTCCAGCGCCACCTCCTAGCTTTCCTGTTATGCAGTCTGAGACATGTGCTCCTTGTGAAAGTAATGCAGCATGCAAATTATTGGTGACCGCTGCTCCTCCATCTCCAGGAAGAAGCGTTACTATGGATGCAGCTCCATGTGTTGGTCATAACAGTTCAGTCACGGTTCCTGCTACTCATACAGCTGAAACAACAGCCTGCCCTTCAGCCCTGATGGCACCTTCTGCAGTGGCAGGACCGTTGGATAAAGTGCCTGACAATGGCAGAAATGCAGAGCCTTGATCTGCAGCTTCTGATTAATAGCCTAATTGTGTTATTATGTTGTGTTTATGTTCACATTTTGTTTGTAGAATATTAAAAAGCATGGATGTGTTTATATGGCAATGTAATGCCACCCTTTTTCAGTTTTGTTGTGCCCTGTATGCACGTATAGCTGCAGACTCAGATTTACATTTGAGTGCATAGTGGTGTTTGTAAAATAAAACAAACGTTGTAAAGTTACCGGTGTTGTCTTTATTTCATAGTTGCATAAATTATTAACATTTCTTCAGAGAAATGTAAAATGACTTATTAAAACTGATAACAGCATTTGCATTAACAGACAGTGTCATAGCAGAAAACGTATGTAAGGTGTTAATGTTTTCCTTTTATAGTAATAAAAATGAGGGGTTCAGTAATGGTTTTTACATGTCATGGCATGTTGTGACCATAATATTAAACTGTGAAGATACACACGAGAATCATTAAAATATATATTTCTAGACTTCCGGTGGGCGGCGCATTCAGCATGGCCGCATTTTAATCGCGCTCCGTCCCTGAGATTCAAAATCCCTTGCCATCGGGTCTCCAACTGAAAAATGTCATTCTCAATTACACCTGGAGTGGAGAAGCTGAGACACCTGGTGGTGCCTGATGCTTGTGTGGAGGATTGTGGTGACGGAGCCTCTCAACTTTCCCCGGAGTCCGGCCTGCTGACTAGGCCTGCGCACATATAATCTGTGGTGTGCTGCGGAGACAAGGGGCTGTGGTGTGGCCCTCTTTCACTGGACCTGCCGATTCCTGGACTCCCGCTGCCTTGAACGTCGACTCGTGTGAAGTGACCGCTGGCCTGCGTGGGAGAGGGTGCACGGCAAAAGGTGGGAGGCCCTCATGTTATAGAGCCGGCATTTCAGATCCCTGAAGCTTGCCTTCCAGACCAGAGAAGAGCGGGGGTGACAGACCATTGTTTGGCCATCCAGTGGGCAGACGGAGTGGTGAGGGACATCTGTTCCCGCCAACACATTTCCCCATAGACGCCATTTTGCGCAGTCGGACCGCGGAGGGCCGCAGAAGCAGAAAGGAGCTGGAGAGCATTGCAGGGTTGGGTGTCCTGAGGATACTTACCAGTAGTGTGGTGGGAAGCAGTGTCAGGGGATCGATTTCTACGTGATTCTCCCCAGAGACAACCACCTGTAGTGAGTAGTCCACATTGCTAACACAGTCTGTCTGGTGACACCAACACAGAGTTACCTGTACCTAAAGGCCCTTGAAAACTGGGTTCCCCAGTCTTCAGCAGTTAAGATACCCTTCTCTAACAAATAGACTCTGACAGGATTACAGTTTCAGCACACCTGCAGATAAATTGCTGCCCTTTAATCTACGTGGAGCGCGTCAGCCCTTAGTCTGCAGATTTGCCCAGGGATCTGCTGACTGGGTAACTCCCTTGTCGTATGAGAGAGTCATAGTTCGGGGTGGTGCGGGACATATCTGTTGACTTCGGGTAGCAGGGAAACGGACTCAGCCACTGAGAACCTTCAGTTTGGTCACTGCGTACTATTTGTGACACTCCGACATCGGTGACTGGACGAGGGGGGCACAGCCTGCAGTGGCCGCCACTCTCGACTTTGCATCGGCTGGCAAGTACATTGCCGCTGGAAGAGATCTAGCGGATTATCCACAACACAGTAGTGGAGACACTCTAACATTGGTGACATTCCCTAGCATATCTCCCTGCGTTTGCTGTGGTCACTTTTCGGCAGGTTGTTGGGTGTAAGCACACTGAGTAATATACTATCTCAATTTTTGTGCTATATGGTTCTGCTGTAGAAGGTGCTTATTCTATATGTAGTTATTTACTTGGTGTATGTTTAGTTTTCAAGGTTAATTATCTAATTGTTTGATAATTTTACTGGATAGTTGTATTGCAAACCCTATAGCAATCTTTATACCAAGGTAAAACCTAATTATAAGCTGACATAACATCAACTTTTTACCCATTGGGTCAGGCAATCATATTGCCAGCTCTTTTATAGCTTAGCATTAAATGAAACCTAGAAACAAAACTAGAAAGACCCATTTACCCTAAAAAATAATAATAATAAAAAAGGGGAAGGAAGGAAAAAAAAAAAAAAACTAGTCTAAGAGCCTTATAATGCTTTTCTAATATGCCCCGTAGAAGGCTTGGGGGAAAATAATAATCTATGGATAAGTGTCTATGACATCCTCCGTTTCTATGGCCTGAGAATTACAGGGTAATTGTGGGTAATTAACGTCACAACTCTCGTCTGAGCTTACGCACACAATTAGTAACATAACATAAAAAAAAAAATATAGCATCCAGAGGACGGCACTCAGGTAGACAACAGTACTTCTGTTATATATACCCCTAATCGTTAACATTAATTAAAACACAACTTTCAAACCTAAATTAATAAAAAAAAAAAAAATTAAAACGGTTCAAAAAAAAATAAAATAAAAAAATAGGGAAAAAAAAAAAAAAAATAAAATAAAAAATTCCAGCACTCCTAACCTCGTGTCAAGTGGTCCATACCCCCAGGGGATGGACAAATTTTTAGACAAAACAATGCCGCCTAAGAACTCACATTCCTCTTCTGGCGCTAAAGCCACAAAACAAAAACAGGCTGGTGCCAAGTCGACTCCACCCTCTCCAACGAGGGATGGGATTGATGAGGCACACTCTTCTAACAGGGAGCCCGGAGACATTGTCTCCTTGTCCCAGTCTACTCTTACGGCCATGGCTGAAGAACTAACCAAACATTTAATGCCTCTCATAGATGTGAAATTGGAAGGCCTTCAGACTGCACTGGATGCATCGCTTGCTAAAATTGACACTAACGCTAACAGAATTACTGCGGTAGAACAACGTACAAGTGATATAGAGGATAGGGAGGCGTCCATGCAAGCGACCCTAGATTCTCATGTCAGAACTATTCAATCATTAACTGACAAACTAGATGACCTGGAAAACAGGCACCGCAGAAATAATCTCCGCTTTGTAGGAGTCCCAGAGAGTATCAGAGGAGACAGATTGATAGAGTATCTGATTACAGATGTGGTGGCGGGCTTGGGTTTAGAGTGTGGCAATACTCCCCCTGAAATTGAAAGGGCTCACAGACTTGGCCCAGAGAGGCAGGGAGAGAAACAAAAACCGCGTCCTGTCATTGCGAAATTCTTGGATTTTAGAACCAAAGAGGCTTACCTAGCTGCATATCGTAAAATCCCGCAGTTGCTAGTTGGTGGATCCAAGATTCTAATTTTCCAAGATTTCTCAATTATGGTATCACAAAAACGTAAGGAATTCTCAGACATTTGTCGCTCTTTATATAATCAGAAAAGACGCTTTGCCCTGTTATACCCGGCCAAATTGCGCATATCAGACAATGATCGCACCTACTACTTTACTGACCCGGCTGAGGCCAGGGCATATCTGGATAGGGGCGTGCGGCCACAGGCTGGGATGGAGGACGCATAGTGTGTATAAGTAGAATAGTGTCATTAGAATACTGACATAGTGGTATAGCTATTCTTAGGTCATAGCCTGCGAAAATAAAAAATAGTACCCCAAGCACTTAGGTTGAAACTTAAGTCTGTTCAAATTGTTGCTTTTTTTTTTTGTTTTGTTTGTTGTTCAAAATGTTATTATGGGTCAAAAACGTAGCAAGTGCCTCACTGAATATGAGGCACCTGCTCAGACTGTTATTGGTTAAGGAAAAATGTTTAGAAAAATGTTTTGTGCACCATGAAGCTTTTATTGACTTGTTTGTACCAGTCCCAGGTGTCAAGGCGCGCCCAGAACAGCACATCTCGCATAACCACCGCAGATCAACGACAACTAGGGGTGCTGAACCACCTTGGAGAAACCATTGCCGAAATATCTACTTGGAGGGGGTAGGATGACTGCGCCTGTACACATGACACATGATACCCATACACCAATCACTAGGAGGGGCTTCAGGGTGATCTCCTGGAATGTGGGGGGTCTGAATACTCCAGTGAAGCGGAAAAGAGTAATAACACATCTTAAAAAGTTTCATCCAGATATTGTTTTCCTACGGGAAACTCACTGGAGGGAGGAGGAGGTCACACTTAGGGCGCCCTGTGTTGGGGATTGTATAAACGCGTCTTATCGAACAAAATCTAGAGGGGTGGCAATCCTACTAAATAAAAACTTACATTATGAGCTGGGAACAAGGGTGATAGACCCGGACGGCAGATTCCTTATTTTGGATATTAAAATTTCCCATGTAAATTATACTCTGGTTAATGTGTATGCCCCAAACTCAGACAGACAACCATTCTTTCAAAATCTAACGCAGGTCCTGCAGCAGAGAGACAATGCAGCAATGATTCTTGGGGGTGACCTTAACACAGTGGATAACCCTCTTTTAGATAAACACCCATCGCGAGCGGAGGGCACGGCCTATCAGTGGCGTTTTATACAAAACCTTAAACAAGCCCATTACCTTGTAGACCCTTGGAGACTTTTATACCCTGCGGAGAAAGCATTTTCCTTTTGTTCTCCGGTCCATCGAACGTTGTCGCGCATAGACTATTTACTTGTGGCCAGCGGGCTGTTGACTTCCTTACGAGCAGCGGCCATACATAATATTTTAGTCTCGGACCACGCCCCTGTCACCATAGACCTTGATTTCCCAGAACCCCAGTGTTCAGTTAGATTGTGGAGGTTTCCAGACTATCTGACAAATTCACCTGATTTCCGATCACATCTTGATGCACACTGGGGCAATTACTTAGATGACAGTCTAGAGCACTGGGAAGACTCGGTCCTCTTTTGGTCCGCCTCAAAGGCAGTGATGAGGCTAATCAGGGGAGACAGGCCAAATTAAGGGAGGAGGCAATGTGGCACGACATGTCTGTGGCCTTTGAAAGGTTTGTTGCTGACCCGAATGATGAGAAGTATGAGATATATATGCAAGCCCGACAACTGCTAGAACAACATCAGGCGACAAAGGCGGCGCGCAGCCATGATTATGTACGCCAAAAATACTATAGATGGGGCAACAAGGCAGGGAGATTGCTGGCAAATATGGTGAAGCCACATAGGGGAAGGAATTATATCCAGGGAATTAGTGACCCACTAACGAATTCACTACACATTAAATCTAAAGAAATAATGAATCAATTCTATAGCTATTTTACAAATCTCTACAAGGCCCAGCATATTGATCCCACATTGCAAAACCAATTTCTGGACGAAGCCAACCTCCCAAAACTAACCTCTGAACAACGTGCTGTTTTAGATGAAAATATTAGTATAGAAGAAGTTCGGAATGTTATTAAATCTCTTCGTCTGGGTAAGGCGCCAGGGCCGGATGGCCTTACTGCTTATAAACTTCAAAGCCATAACATAGCAGAACCCTTAACTAATCTTTATAATACCATATTTCGTCAGGGACACTGTGATCCATCATTTAACTCTGCATACACTATTTTGCTCCCCAAGCCGGACAAGGATCCTCAACTTGTGGGCTCTTATCGCCCTATATCATTATTAAATGTAGACTTTAAAATATTGGCGGCGGTCATGGCTGCGCGTCTGCAAACCATGTTGCCCTCCCTCCTCACTTCACATCAACTGGGCTTCGTGACGGGGCGACAATCTGTGAAGGGTATTCGCACTGCTATCGCAGCAACTGTCGCATCTCACTTTCGTAATAACTCCCAAAACATGCTTTTGAGCTTGGACACAAATAAAGCTTTTGACTCTGTCCTTTGGCAGCACCTATTTAAGGTTCTTGAGGTCAGGGCATTTGGAAGGGACTTTAGCAACTTGGTGGCCACTTTCTACAGTAACCCCAAAACGGTACTGCTGGTTAATGGCTGTTGTAGCGAACCGGTTATAATGGGGAGGGGCACTAGACAGGGTTGTCCACTGTCACCTATCCTATTTGATCTGGCTCTTGATCCTCTGCTGCGGGCACTACAAAGCTGGGCTGATTTCCAGGGTATAAAATTAGGTTCTAGAGAGGTTAAAATTACTGCGTTCGCGGACGACTTACTGCTCTATGTATCCAATCCGGAGCACTCTCTCCCCCTTATTTTGACAAAACTGGAGGAATTTGGATCCATCTCTGGATTCACCGTAAACAAGGAGAAGTCTACGGCCCTGTATTTGGATGCCAGCGCGCATGTGCCGCCATGGGGCCGCTCCCTTCAGTTAAAGTGGGCTCAGGGCAGCATTAAATATCTAGGCATACACTTAACCAAAAACCCGAACTCTTTATATAATGCTAATATTTCGCCCATAATTGAAGACTTGGATAGGAGACTTAGGGGGTGGAACAACTTGGCTCTCTCGTATCTCGGTAGGATAAACTTGATTAAAATGATAGCATTTCCCCGCATTTTATATCTCATACAATCACTACCCCTCCTCATATCCAAAAGGGACACTAGTCGTATTTACTCAATTTTCCGCTCCTTTATGTGGGCGGGCAAGCGACCACGGATAGGGCTTAAAAAATTACAACAAACTAAAGTTAATGGGGGTGTTAACTTCCCAGACATTGAAATCTATTGTCAGGCTGCCCACCTCCGATATATAAGGGATTGGCTTCGAGACGGAGAAACTTACACAAACACACAATTAGACCGGGCTTTTCTACAGGATATGGACCTGATCACATTTCTACACAGGCCGGACCGGGAGATCGCCCTGGAGCTCAGAGAAAACCCCTTGTTATGGACCACTCGTAAAATTTGGCACACAAATATGGACTAAATTCACAATATACTGTACATTTGCCCCTATTGCAAAATCCGGACTTTCAATCAGGCGCTGCAACCTACCCCTTCAATATATGGAGGGTGGGGGGACTGTCGGTTATTGGTTCCTTTCTGGAGTGTGCATCCAGGCGTCTCCTAAGCTTCCCGGAGATAACGGATAAATATGCTTCTGTTGTTAGTTATCCCATAGCATTTTTACAAGCTAGCCACTACATCAAACAGGTAACCAGTCAATTTACAGAAGCAGACTGGGGCAACCCCTTCGATAAACTTCTATTACAGGCCCCGCCAGTGAAGGGAGCAATTTCTAAACATTATAACTTTCTGAGAAATACCATAGACTTTAGCACTCACAAAACAGGTATGGTGCAATGGTGCTCGGTTTTCCCTTCCTTGAACGTACAGTCCCTCTTAAAGGCATTTCAAACATCTTGCAAATTATTGCCCGCAAGCACGTATGTGGAGATGTTCATCAACATCTTGCACCACACATATTTGTCCCCAATAAGACATTTTAAAATGGGTACTGCTCTCACAGCCGACTGCCCTAGATGTGGTCATCCTAACGCGGACCTTTATCATTGCTTTTGGGGATGTGTGGTGATTCGCTTCTTCTGGTTGCAGGTCCGTAGGTATGCTGAGAGGGACCTGGTGTCATACATTCCATTTAACCCTGAATGACTTATTTTGGGCGTAACGCCGACCAATCAAAAATTTGATAGGGGAATGAGAAGGCTTCTTTTGGCAATTAGTGCAGCTGCCTGCAAAACTATTCTACACCACTGGCTTAACCCATTGGCCCCACCCCTAACACTCTTCAAAAAAAAACTGTACTATATATTTAAAATGGAATGGCTCGAAGCTACCATTGCTAAGGAGCAATTAGTGGATCGCCTGTTCGACACCTGGGAAACATATGTTGATAAGTTACCCCATATAATTAAAAAGCAAATCTATAACAGTTTTAAATTTACTGAGTGGTTTCTTCATAGAGAAATAGCGCAAGACCCGCCGATCAATCTTGACTTATCACCAACCCAATAAATATCTGATGGTAGATAAGGTGGGCTGAAATTGGACATTTTTCAATATTCCCATGTAATTGGAGTTATAATGTTTTAAATACATCTAATAATTTGGTGTTAACACCTTGGATTGTTAGAAGTTCAAGCTATGTAACTTGAAGAACAAGTTGTATTTATTGACATGTTACTTTTGTATACCATTGTATGGTTGTATTATCAATATGGTGCACGGAAGAAAAAATAAAAAGTATAAAAAAATATATATATATATATATTTCTTGCAATGCACGAAATTTCTAACAAGTGACTAAAGCGACTATGAACTCCTTAGACACCATGATAGATGACCATGATCACCATGATAGCGACTATGAACTCCTTAGACACCATGAAGCGACTATGAACTCCTTAGACACCATAATAAAATCTCGAACGTCATACAGAATAAGACGTTTGAATAAGCTTTCATTTTGCATGTCTCCACAGGGGTAAGAACATAAATGTACAAACGTCTATAATGTCCCATCCACTTTCCTTGTCAAATCATACATGTTAGCTGTATACTACATAAAAGTGTACATGCTACATGACATGTTCCTAGTTTTTTTTTTTTACATATACTATACATGATGATGTAAGTAGGGAGTAACACATAAACTGGTAACCAAAATGGTAGCCAGTACACAAGGGACACCCCCTTTCTATACAGCATAGAAATAGTAGGAGGTGTGTGGATAGCTATATGTTTTTTTGCGTCGATGTACTACTATGAATGAACATAGCAAGTATTTGAAGACATAAATGGTTTAACAGTGTTCACTTGGAAAGGTGACGCATGTAAGTTCTGACAGTAAGGCGTTATGTTAAAGGTAAACTTTTCTAAACTCATGTGTACACAATATTGAGATGTGCGTGGGCAGACTAGAAAATGACAATATAGGTCATGGGTTTCATGCGGCACAGTACATATAATACACTATACAAACGCACATAGCAAGAAAATGATATGGGAAATCACCATACTAATGTAGGCGCTCATATAAGTGCATTGTTAACATCAGTGGTGGAAGTGGAAATGTAGAAGTGACGGTATGGACATTTCGAAGGGGCGGTATGAAAATATAGAAATAATAGAAGTCAATGAACATTTATAGCTTTTCTATTACATCAGTGGAAGAAGTGAGGGTATGGCATACCCCCGTATACACCCTCAGTTCGAGCCCTGGCTAACATAATAATAATACATGCTGTTATAATTTCATAAATTTACAAGTAGTGCCAGCTCGTAATAGTTTGTAGAAAAAAACATAAATATGTGATGAATGTCTTGTTTAGGGCAACAGGCATGTGTAAGGTTATGGTAGTGTGTAAATAGCAATTGTGGAATTGACTTTCTAACTTACAAACGCACATGTATATCAATCACACACACATATTTTATGCAGGTTAGATGAAAACTTGCACATTTGCATGTATGGAAAAGGGAAAAAATTGGTTTCTGTATATGAAAGCAACATATAAAGAAGATAGGGATGCGCATGGGCAGCACTGTCTGTATTATGTGTAAGTCTATGTAACGGATGATGTCCAAAAAGTATAAAGGTGCTAAGGCATAACATATTACAAGAGAACAAGGCAATTGTGCATTCAGCAGATGAGTCGTAAATTTGTTAGAGGAAATGCAGACGTAGATGTGGAAATTTCATAAAGTAAAAATATGAAAAACAATTGCCAAATAACATGAATACGTGTAAGTCTCACAGTTTTTGGTTGGAGATAAAGGTATATTTTGGTTATTGCATTGAAATATACTCATATATACCACATGTCTATTTTAAATGCGACCCATTTAGTTTCCATATTTCTGTGTGAGAATGTCATAGCGATACATCTCAAGGAGTTATTTAGACAAAGCAACGACCTGCTGGGGTAATAAACATAATTGTGAATAAATGTTTTGAATTTGAAATAAAAAATATGGAATTCTGTGAAAAGAATTCTTTTGCCTGTCCATATGTGCAGCGCTATGTCCTCTCTCCCTCTGTCTGGCTATACAGCGCTGTATATCCAGACACAGGGAGAGAGGACACAGCGCTGCAGCCTCTCAGCGTGAAAGCTGGATCTCCTGTCAAGCTTGACAGGAGACCCAGCCAATCACAGAGAGACTGCAGCCAACCAATAGGCTGGCTGCAGGCTCTGCTACAGAGATTATCGCCCCAGTGTATGGTGCCGATATCGGCACATTTCCCCAGGGGAAAATCGTCCCGTTTATCGGCAGCCACATGCTGTGAGCGATAATCGCTCTAGTGTGTGCCTAGCTTTACACATATGTGGAATTAGACCTTTGTTAATAACACGAATATTTCACATTTTGGTAACGGTATAAAGCTGCCCATACACTAGAGCGATTATCGCTCCCAGCATGTGGCTACCGATAAACGGATTTCCCCTGGGGAACGGTCCCGATATCGGCACCATACACTAGGATCGATCATCTTTGCTGGGAAGGCTGCAGCCAGCCCATTGCTGACAGATAGAGGTGATTGCTTATATTGTTGACGTTAACAAGCATTACAGTGAAGACATAAGACTGTATATATGTAGCTGTGGGTTTGTCCTTTACACCATATGTGCACGATAACCGCTTGAGCGCACATAAGGAGTTGTGTGAAGGCTTTCCTCCAGCGACAGAAACGAACACACTCCATACCGCTTGCAAGTCCCTGTCTACCATGACTGTAGTAGTAAATACAGTGTTTTGTATTACATTGCATGTGTGTGAGAGAGGTCAGGTGCAACATCTGCACTTTGAAACGCATACACGGAACATGACAGTGAATTTAGATTACCCTTATGTTCATCGAGTGTGTAGTAGTTGCTATGGGAACAATGTAGCATTTTTATGACGTTTATTATGTTGCCGTTGCTACAGAAACAGTGTGAATGGACGGTGTGGACAAACGTCCAATATATACGGCACATGTTAAAATACCAAGACGTAAAGATTGTGGTTTCATTTAAGCGCACATGAATGCAAAGTCAGTAGACAGTGGAGTGAACATTTTTAACAGTGCTGCATGACAAATTAATAATGGCCCACATTAGGCGGACGCGCATAACATAAAGTTCATGTCTGGGATATGACAGGAATGTTAACCGGACTCCAATTGTGTGCGTCTGCCAATGTGTACTTGTATATGAATATATACGGTTTGGAAGAATGGTGTAAAGAAAGCAATAGCATGTTACTGTCATAGCTGTGAACATGGGTTTAATGCTATTTATTAGTGGTGTAAACTGTGACTATGTTGGCGTCATGGCGCAACACTTGAAGTTTATGCATGCCACCATTGGGATAGTGATGTAACAAATATACAAACAGTAATAAACCTTTAACGCACATCGAAAAATGAATGGTGTGTTTGAGATTACGTACGTAAAGTTACGCCTCATTATATAGTCCGTGCGTAAATTACGCACCTTATAGTGGGTGTGCTCATGCAGATCATGTTTATTTATACGCATTTTTTACGCACATACTTTCCGTACATACTTTTACGTTCGTATTTTTACGCACTCTTAAGTGTGAATCAGGTCCTTAATGTTCAGCACTTTGAAATAGCGATGCTAGAGAGAGTTTATGTGTGCCTATCAACGCTTATGTTAGGAAGTTTCTATTTCTGTACATGTCTTCAACTGTCATAAATGATTGGTGTACTCTATTGTCTGGGTATCCTTTCTCCTGGGATTGTTGTTTAAATCTCATGCTTTGGTCTCTGTATTAGTCAATATGGGCATAGTTCTATATGATGTGTCTAAATTGTCCTAAGGGTATGTTGGAGAGCCATTTTGGATGGTGATTGCTGGATGCCAATATGCAGCTATCTACAGCCACCTGTTTCTGAAATGTTATGGTTTCATGGTATGGTATTGATGAAAATCTCTATGTCTATAAATTCTACTTTCTCCCTACTGAAGGTGGTTGTGAAGTGGAGACTGTTTATGTAGCTATTAATGTCTGAAATGAACATGGTTAGAGATGTTTTGGAGCCCAGATGAAGAAGACATCGGGGTAGATCCAGAACAACATCTGCATATGTACTTACGTACGTCAACGTATGTAAATACGCATGTACGTAACAAAAAAAATTACGTATTTTTTTTCTCACGTAAATAATGTAAACACACCCATAACACGTAAATAAAATACGTACGCTCACGTGCGTATTTTACACGAATATATGCTGCGCGAAGATGTAATCGTGGATCAAACGGACGTTAGCAAAATACGTCCGTCTGATCCACAATAACGTTTTTTACCACTGTGGTCATGCGTACTTTCTAGAAGTACGATTCTACGCGTATACAATTACAATTGCAATTACAATTACAATAGCAATTGCAATTACAATAACAATTGCAATTACAATTGGAAATAAAAGTATATTTACACCTTCTTTCTTTTATCTAAATAAATGTGAAAATGTACATGTAATGTTTAGTAATGTATAATATTTTTTTTTAGTTACAGATGTCCAACATAACTGTAAAACAATGAAAAACAATACATTTTTTGGGCTATATTACATATTATACATTAACCTTACATTTTTATTTTTTATTTAAATGTCAATCATATTAATATTGAAAATTGAAAATGCATGATAATGTACAAACATGAAACATCATAGATAAGATAAACTAAAAAAAAAAAAAGACAAATAGTTGTTAAGGATTAACAACTGTAATCTAAGTATGTATATGTTATATGGTTAAAAAAAATAATACTCAATTGATAATTAAATATTTTTATTTTATTTAACATAACACAATAAAAATATTAAAAAAACAACGTCAACAATTTATAGATAACACACTAACTATTAAACATATCAAATAAATGTATAAAAATTTGGACAGTTTGCCCCATCTGCACCATCATGTGCAGCAGATTCATAATCTCCTCATTGAAGAGGTCCATGTTTTGGACAAAAGAAAAATGACATTTAGCATTTCAATTCATAATAAAAAACATCTTACATAGAAACATAGAAAGTGACGGCAGATAAGAGCCACATGGCCCATCTAGTCTGCCCATTTGTTTATTGAAAACTATACTGACCCTAGACCCTATTTACCCTCAATTGGGGTTACAATTTAGGATACCCTTATATTTATCCCAAGCATGTTTAAATTGTTCCACTGTATTGGCCTCAACCACCTCAGACGGGAGAATATTCCATTTATCTATCACCCTTTCAGTGAAGTAATTTTTCCGCACATTTCCTTTGAATCTACCGCCCTCCAGTTTATATCCATGCCCTCGTGTTCTATTACACCTTTTCTTTTGAAAAATGGTACCCTCCTCTAGCTGGTCACAACCCTTGATGTATTTGAAAGCTGCTATCATGTCCCCCCTCTCCCTTCTCTGCTCCAAGCTCTACATGTTTAGTTCCTCTAGCCTTTCTTGGTAATTCCTCTCCCTATGCAACCAAGCATCTGATTTGCCTTTTTCATTGCTTTGTTACATTGATTGGCTACCTTTAAGTTACTGGAAATAATGACTCCTAGATCCCTTTCCTCCTCGGTAGATTCTAATGTAATGCTATTAAGGAAATATTGAGCCTTTGGGTTTTTATGTCCTAAGTGCATGATTTTGCATTTTTTGGCATTAAACTGCAGTTGCCACAGTCTTGACCATTCCTCCAGTCTACCTAGATCATCCCTCATTTTCTGTAACCCACCTGGCGTGTCTACCCGGTTACATATC
Organism: Limnodynastes dumerilii; assembly: GCA_011038615.1. Classification (NCBI taxonomy): domain Eukaryota; kingdom Metazoa; phylum Chordata; class Amphibia; order Anura; family Limnodynastidae; genus Limnodynastes; species Limnodynastes dumerilii. The sequence continues at coordinate 34,758 of WWET01006205.1, forward strand.
TTTGTGTCATCTGCAAAAAGGCATATTTTCCACTTGATACCACAGGCAATATCACCTATTAAGATATTAAATAGCACTGGTCCAAGTACAGAACCCTGGGGTACTCCACTGGTTACCTTACCGTCCCCAGAAGAGATTCCATTTACTATAACCCTTTGTTGTCTATCCTGTAACCAAGATTGTATCCATGCAACTAGCTTTAAGTCCAACCCTTAAGTTTCCATCTTATTTAACAGTCTTCGATGTGGCACAGTGTCAAAAGCCTTGCTAAAATCTAGATAAGCTATGTCTACAGCTTCCCCTTTATCTAATACTTTACTGACCCAGTCAAAAAATTCAATAAGATTTGTTTGACATGATCTTCCCCCAGTGAATCCATGCTGCTTGGGATCTTGTAAGTTACTGGATTTAAGATACTGTACAATTTGTTCCTTTAACAGTTTTTCCATCAATTTCCCTACTACTGATGTTAGACTCACTGGTCGGTAGTTTGACGCTTCTTCCCTACTTCCACTTTTATGCAGAGGGACGACATTTGCTATTTTCCAGTCCTCTGGAATTACCTTAGTTATTAGTGACTGATTGAATAATTCAGTTAATGGTTTTGCCAGCACCCCTCTAAGCTCTTTTAGTATCCTTGGATGTATCCCATCTGGTCCCATTGATTTGTCCACTTTCAATTTTGAAAGTTCTTTTCATACCTGTTCCTCAGTAAAAGTAGTAGTAATTGCTCCCACTGTATTAATAGTCTTCCCATTCAAAAGTGGACCCTTCCCCTCTCTTTCTTTTTTGAATATTGAACAGAAATACTTGTTAAGATGATCTGCCATAGCCCTTTCACTCTCAATAAGAATTCCACTTGCCGTTTTGAGCCTTACGATGCCCTCCTTTGTTTTTCGCCTTTCATTTATATACCTAAAAAAGCTTTTGTCCCCTTTTTGTACCAAGTGGGCCAGTTTTTCTTCAGTTTGTGCCTTTGCTGCTCTGATAACCTTTTTAGCCTCCTTCTGCTTTGTAAAATACACCTCCCTGTCATCATTACTGTGAGATTGCTTATAATTCCGACAGGCCATCTTTTTTGCTTTCACTGTAGTTGCTATCTCTTTTGTAAACCACATTGGCTTTCTTTTTCTGGGGTTTTTTCTAACCATTCTTATACAAAGGTCTGTTGCTGTTAATAATGCATTTTTTAAATTTCCCCACTGCTCCTGTACTCCTTTTATGTGCCTCCACTCTGCCAAAGAATCACTTGCACATTTCCCCATTTCCCCAAAATCTGCCTTCCTAAAGTCTAGCACCCTCGTCTTCGTGTGGCACGCTTCTCTCTCAGTCATTATACTAAACCACACTGCTTGATGGTCACTGGATCCTAGGTTCTCATCCACACTTACTTCTGAGATTCGGTCACCATTTGTAAGTATTAAATCTAAGATGACCTCTTTGCGAGTGGGCTCTCTCACCAGTTGCTTAAGGGACACTCCCTGTAATGAATTTAAAATGTCCCCACTTCTAGTGGAACTTGCTGAAGACTTATCCCAGTTTGCATCAGGTAGATTGAAATCACCCATAATTATTACCTCCCCTTTTAATGCCATTTTAGCAATGTCTTGTAATAGAACATTGTCCATTTCTTCCTCTTGCCCTGGTGGCCTATATATCACTCCAGTACGAAGAATTACACCCTGGGTTTCTATGGTTACCCAAAGTGCCCAAATCTTACACTCATGTCAAATATTGCATGCTTTTGAGAATAATTTTTTGTTAATTGTTTTTCGTTGCTTCAACATCTTTTAGTTTATTTATTGACAATGTAAATTACATATACACAAATCTCTTTTTAAACATTTGTAGAAATAGAATTTTGAAAAAATTAAATAATCTACATCTGTTGGTTAAAACAAAAGAAAAGTAAAGAAACGAATATACAAGAAATCGTGCATTGAAATAGTGATACATATTCCTGGTATGTCCTACCTTTTTTATGGATGAATTCCATTAATAAAGATCAACAACAAAAAATGTTTGTGATTCATAATTTACATTACATTTCTTTTTTTTTTTATATTTTTTATTAATCTCAGGCAGTATAAAACATCCATTACATCAATGATATTACATAAATTGTAGATAACAACAATACATTGATTAAGTAATAGGTCAACCAGAAGTGTCTACATACTTTTTTCAATGATTCAAAACAATTAAGAGATCGGAAGTCTGTATTCCAGTCAGGATTATCAATAAGAAAGAGAATCATTTAGAAAAATATAAAACCTCCAAGGATAAAGCACTAAACTTATAAGAACCCATCGACTCTACATCCAATGGCTCGTAGAAACATTCAATCGTAAGTGCAAGATATTTTCAAGTAAAAAGAAAAAGAAAAACATTAGTGTCAAGTGTCATTAGTTACACGCTCAGGGGATATTATACCAATGCATAGCTATACATCAAGTTGAACTATTATAGGGGGATCATTAGCCTGAATCCTCTGCAAATACCAGACCGTATCTTTCATAGCAAAATAAATGTGCCTCTGGATATCAGGAGATAAAGTAGTGATGTAAGTTTCCCAGGTGTCAAAAAAAACCTCAACCCTACGGTCTTTATCAATCAGGGTCTCTAACCAATCCATATGGAAAACTGTAAAAAGTTTTTCTTCAAATAATTGAAATGGGACAGGACTGCTACTTATCCAATGTTGCAATATAGTTTTTTTTGGCAGCAGCTCCAATAGCTAATAAAAGCTTTTTACAACCTCTTTCTGCTCTTTGATGATCCGGAAGGATTCCCAATATCGCCCATTCAGGGGAAAAGGGGACATAATTAATCAATGCCAGTTCAGCATATCACTTAACTTTAAGCCAAAAATGGTGAATAACAGGGCAGTCCCACAGACAATGATATAACCCCTAATCAGCATTTTGACATTTTGGACAACTAGGATCACCTCCCAAACCCATATTATGATGTCTTCTGGGTGAGAGGTAAGTTCTGTGAAAGATGTTAAGAAAAAGTTCCTGATATCTGCTAGCTGGCAACAATCTCCTGGACTGGGTCAGAGTGCTCATAAGTCTATCCATAGTAAGGTCGCGAAACAGTAAGATCCATTGGGATAACCCAGACCGTATTTGCGAATGATCCACCTCCTCACGAAGCAATCGATAATGAATACTGATAGCTTTAGATTGAGAAGGGGTCTGAAGAAGCAATCTGTCAAAAGAATAAGCCCAATCCACATCCGAGAAACATGATATAACCGAGGTAACATAATGTCTAACTTGTAAAAATGCCATCGGAAATCCTCGGATCCCCTCATATGACTCGCAGATTTCAGAAAATGTAAGAGGCCGTTTTCTGCTCTTGCAAACTAAATTATTAATTATAGTTATACCTCACAGCCACCATATATTAAAAGGATAGGAAGCTACTCCATCTTGGAAATCAGGATTTTTTAATAATGGGAGAAAAACTGATTTATAGGAATTGAGATTAAATTTGTGACGCAGAATATGCCAAATACGGCGGGTATTCCACAAAAGAGGATTGGATTTCAAAGTATCAGAAATCTCTAGGTCATGTTGATGGAGGAAGCATTTAATATCTATTGAATCTAAAAAGCTTTTTTCCAGAGAAGTACATGTATAGTATTCAGTATCGTGCAGCCAATCACGCAGATAACGAAGTCCAGCCGCCAAATTGTACATAGACACATCAGGAAAATTGATTCCACCACTCTCCCTGGGTTGACATAACTTCCTATGGCTTATTCTAGGTCTACCCCCTTTCCAAATGAAACGTCTAAATAAAGCATTAATAGCTTTAATGTCCTTTTTAGTTATGATGATGGGGAGAGACTACAGAATATATAAGATTTTGGGAAAAGACACCATTTGTAGGAGATTTGCTCTACTTAAATATGACAACATTAGATGATCCCATCTACCTATGTCCTGACCCAATTCCCTAATAACTGTGGAAACGTTTAAACTGTTTAAATTAGCTAAATTTTTTGGCAAACAGACACCCAGATATGTAAAGTGATGTCGCTCCCATTGGATTGGTATCTTTTGACCCCAAGCTGGACAGTGCACTCTAGGATTCAGAAATAATCCAACAGATTTATGTTTATTAACATGAAATCCCGATACAGATCCAAATTCTTCAATCCTGGACAGAATTGGCACTAGAGAAGAGCATGGATCTTCAATGTAAAGCAGTAGGTCGTCTGCAAATGCAGTCACTTTTATCTCCTGACTGTCAATTTTTGAGAAAGAGGGCCAATTTTGTAGAAGCCTTAGCAAAGGATCAATAGCCAAATTGAACAGTAATGGGGAAAGTGGGCACCCCTGCCTCGTACCCCTTCCCATTACAATCGGTTTACTCCTAATTTCATTGACCAAAAGATGCGTGGAGGGGGCAATATAAAAATATCTTATCAATCTAATGAATTCTGGGGCAAATACCCTATGTTCAAAAACCCCAAACAAGTGAGGCCACAACACCATATCAAATGCTTTCTGAGTGTCCAAACTCAGAAGCATTTGTTGACTATTGGGAATTTTAGATGCCGCTGCAATTGCCGCTATCGCAGTTCGAATACCACGGAGAGAATGGCGACCTTTAACAAAGCCCAATTGATGTGGTGTCAACAGGTGGGGAAGTAAACTCTGTAGATGGTTAGCCATTACCGTAGCTAAAATTTTGAAGTCAGTATTCAATAGAGTTATAGGGCGATAGGATTCAATCTGTTTAGGGTCTTTATTACGCTTAGGAATTAAGGTAGTGAAAGCCTCATTAAAGTCAGGGAAAGGAGTGTTTTGTTTATTTATTTGTTTAAAAGATAAGATGTAATGTGTGGTTGTAAAATTTTGTAATATTCGGCCGTTAGGCCATCTGGACCCGGAGATTTGCGCAGCCGTAACTGCAAAATGATAGCAGAAATTTCACGCTCTAAAATATCAGAATCCAAAGTTTCCCTTTGTTCTGGAGAAAGTCTGGGAATTTTAGCCTCTTGTAACAATTTCTCCTGAAGAGATATATTAACCAATTGGCCATGGTAGAGATCGCTATAATAATTTTCAAACTGTGACATTATATGTTCAGAAGAAATCAGGGGTTGGTTGGAAAGGGGATGGTTTAACATGGTTATATGGGATCTTCTATGTCTAGTTTTAGCCATTGTAGCTATTACCCCATCTATAATACTTAAAACGCATAAAGTCAAGGTTTGAATGCGCCTGGGCATTTAAAAAATTCTCCAAGAGTTGTCTCCCTTTTTTATACTCAGACAGCGAAAGATCAGATGGGTCATTTAAATATTGATCATAAGCTACCCGCATAGTCATCCGCAACTGTTGACCCTGAAGCTCTTGTTCGCTACGTTTTTTTGCAGTAAAGCCTATGATGTGGCCTCGAAGAACTGTTTTCGAAGTGGCCCAAAAAAGGACTGGATAATCAGTGTGTTCCAAATTTTCATCAACATAATTAGCCCATTTCTCTACCAAGAATTCACAAAAATCTTTGTTATCATAGAAATGACTAGGGAATCTCCAAATTCTGTCTTTGTAGACAGAAGTTGTAAAATTCAGAGTCAGAGTAATAGGGGCGTGGTCAGAAATGATAATATCACAAATCGTTGTACGATGAACATAAGTGACTAGGGAATCGGATATAAGAAAGTAATCTAGGACAGCGGGCACCGACCGCCATCTTGAAGCTTTTTCCCGCCGCGGCCCGCGCTCTCCCCCTTGGGACTGGTCTGTGGTGGATGCGCTCTGGGGTTAGGGAGTCCCCCTGCCTTCAGCCAGCTAGCTGCCCCCCCTTTCTTGCCAACCGGAGGTGCTTCAGAGGGGCAGGGACCAGAGAGGAGGGAAGCTGGAGCCTGACCCTGCGGTAATACCTTCCTACCACTCCTGACCTGCTGCAGGGAATAAGATCTTCATGGTCCTGCCAGCCTTATAATCCTCCATTTGGAACTGTATATCTTCTGGCTCAGGCCTGTCCCACACAGTGCAAGTGTACCCCGTTTTGCTTAAAGGCTACACAACCAACTTGCTGTACTTATCTGGATACAACTCTCTATATCTCAGATTTCACCTGGACAGTAGTTTGCAGCTCTCTTGGCTTTGGGACACTATTTCTATCACACTGCGGCCACCCGGTGGCTGACTAATGAACTGCTGCATCTCAGAGCTTTTGTTTCCCTGCACAAGGACAATGTGAATCTGTAATATGTAATTCTGGGGCATGTGTGTGAACACCGGACACCGCCTGCATGGCACTATATTGCTAATACTGATGCTATCTAAGTTGCTACACCCTTCCACCAATGGGGAAAGATAAACGTCAAAATCAAGCGACAAAGGATAACGGGTCTCAAAGCGCCAAAAACCCTCAAAAAGATCTTTTCTACGTACCCCATCCAGGCACAGCTTGCGGTCTTCTCCTAGCCCAACACTCTCAACCTGCTCGGAGGACCTTGAGCAATCTACAATGGCGGAAAATCACTCTGACCCCACGCTAGGACAACTCAAGCTTGAAATTGGGGAAATCCTGGCGCATGTAAAAGCACTACCCACCAGACAAGATCTAGCGGACATAGAGCATCGCTTACAGGATTCGATCCGCCATGAAGTCACCAACCTACAGAAAGACTTAACCCAGATCTCCTCTAGAGTCGATGACCTAGAAGCGACCCAGGATTATACAGAGGCCCACGTGTCGGCACTCAAAGCAGTTGTCTCTTGCCAATCCCACCAAATCAGCGCTTTGCAATTGAAGATGGATGACCTGGACAATAGAGGCAGGCGAAATAATCTGCGTATCCGAGGTCTCCCAGAAGACATCACACAGCAGCAGCTTCCTGATGTCCTCACTAAAATCTTCGGGGAGATCCTAGGCCTGAATCCAGATGATTGTATCGAATTCGACAGAGCTCACAGGGCCCTTCGCCCTAAAGGCCCGTCATCAGAAAAACCTAGGGATGTGATCTGTAGGCTGCATTATTTCGCTCAAAAAGAAGACATTCTCCGTAAGATCAGAGACCAACGCGACATAGAATTCCAGGGCTACCGACTGCAGGTGTTTCAAGATCTCTCCTGGCGCACCCTCCAACAGAGGCGGCTATTGAAACCCATCACTGACGTGCTTCGGCAGAAAGAAATAAAATACAGGTGGGGATTCCCCCTGTCTCTTCAGGTTCAGCGGAATGGGAGACTCATCACGCTTCGGAATCCAGGAGAGGAGGAGGATTTCTGCGCGGCCTTGGACTTGGATCCTATTTCGGTACCCAACTGGCTGGATCTTGACAGTACCCCTGAAATGCCCCCAGCTCTTCCTCAGCGGGAGAAATGGCAGAAGGCAAAAGGG